>JANIHY010000009.1:24648315-24662569 GCA_027479065.1 Erythroxylum brevipes
GAAATCAATAAATTATTAATCTTAATTATATTAAGAAAAATAATTACTTCAAGTTTGGAATTAAATTTTGATTTTAAGACAAATTTAAAATTTTTATTTGATAATACATCTTAGAATACTCTATTTTAAATTAAAGATAACTTTATTTATCTTTGGATTACAAACATATCTTATTTTTATTTTCAAACCATTCTTTTTCTAAGTCAAAATATCCTAGTCCAATCTTAAAATAATCTTATCCTTATTATCAAAAGCGCCTACTCTCTCTCTTGTTTATGATAACAAGTCTTTCATCTTCTTCCTTGATTCTCTTTACTCTACAGTACCTGTCTGTAGTTTTTTCTGGTTCTTATGGATATCAACACCAAGGAAAATAGATTGGTGAATGAGATGTATCAATGTTTGAACTTGGAGGAGGAGGAGCGTATTTTAGAATATGATGAGGAACCAGCGATGGGTGAACAGGACCTACAAGAAACGACTTGGCAGCACTGTGTGGTGGGACGATTCCTGACGGAAAAAACTATAAACTTTATGATCTTTAAGCAGATTATGGCGAGTGTGTGGCATCCTATCAAAGATCTTATGGTAAAGGAACTTGGCAACAATGTCTTTATATTCCAATTCTTTCATCACCTTGCGTCGACAGAGTGCTTAAGGATGGACCTTGGAATTATCAGCAGATTCTTATTCTACTACATGTCCTACAACCCCATGAGAATCCTCGTCAAATAGAGCAGGTGAAATTGGAAGTATGGGTTCAACTACATAACGTTCCAAACGGTTTTATATCATAGAGAGTCACCGGTGATGCAGGAAACTACTGGCGAGTATATTGAATCTGATCCACGTAATTATTTACATATATGGCATGACTTTATGCGTATCAGAGTGGAGATTGACGTTCGAAAGCCACTGAAAAGAAAACTAATTATCAAGCGGCCACAAGGAGAGACTGCATGTTTGGAGTTTAAATATGAACGTCTGAATACCTTTTGTTATTTTTGTGGTATAGTGGGACACATCGATAGATTGTGCCACCTTCTCTATGACTACCCGAACTTTCCAAGAGACAAGTTCGCTTATAGTCTATGGGTAAAGATTGCTTCCAAGCGATAAACTCAAATAAGTGCTAAATGACTGCGTTTGGAGAACGATCTTATGTCGGGAAGGGATGGTGGCAATCCACCAAACCCGACGAGGAACGATCAGTAGCGAGGGATCCGCACTGGTTCAGAAGAATACCATAATGATGCCGAGATTCATGGATTTCAAATTTCAAACCCATACGGTGATGCTAAGGTAGGAAGTGGATCGAGTCTTAACGGCATGCAATATCAGCAGTCTAATACGATGAAAACAGTAAATGTCGTGAATACAACAACTTCATTCCAGATGATCTTGGATACTATTGTAATCACGGATCCTAAACAACGACGCTTACAGGAGGAATCTGAGGCGGTGCATGAGCCAATTAATATGGAGGTGATCTTGGTAAATAGTGAAATTGAGCCAAAAAAAACTTGGAAATGATGGGTTTTGGTTCCCAAGCCCACCTAGAAATATGAGTACACTAAGTTGGAACTGTCGGCCGTTTGGAAACCCACGAACAGTTCGGGCCTTAAAGGACCTTTTGTCTGAAAAGAAACCCATTTTTTTTATGGAAACAAAAATTAAAAAAGAAAGAGTTTTACAGATAAAAACGACATTGGGTTTTAGTGGTATTTTTTTGTTGACCCAGTAGGTATGAGTGGTGGGCTAGTGTTACTGTGGAAAGATTATAACATGGCTCGGCTGTTGAGTTATTCTAGTCATCACATCGATGTTGAGGTTCAAATTGAAGGAATGGAATGATGGCGTTTAACAGGCTTCTACAGCTATCCAGAAAGAAACAATAGGCGACAAGGTTGGGATTTACTCATAACACTTTCCTCTTAGTCCAGGTTGTTGTGGTATGTTATAGGAGATTTCAATGACATTATGTTTATATCAGAGAAGCAAGGTACTAACTCTCATCCTAGATTCCTGATGGAGGGCTTCCGCACTGCTATCGCTGATTGTCACCTCCATGATTTGGGTTTTGAAGGCTCACGTTTTACTTGGGAGAACCACATAGATGAATGTGCAACAGTGAGGGAAAGATTGGATCGGTCGGTGGGGACGCTCTCTTGGTTCGAAATGTTTCCGATGGCTACAGTTTCTGTGCTACAAGCAGTATCCTCTGATCATCTTCTAGTATTCCTTTCACTAGGTATTAAATTGAAGAGGTATGTGCATAAATGGTTTAGGTTTGAAACAGTGTGGACCCTTGAGGTTGATTGCAAGCATATGGTAAGCAAAGGATGGACAGATGGTACGTTTGATTCTCTCAACGATCGCCTCACATCTTGTTCGAAATACTTACATTCATGGGCACAGTCGCATCACCAGGAATTTCGCCACCGTCTTCATGTAGTAAAACATCAATTAGCTTTCTTAAGAAGACAATCTATGTTGAATATGGAAGTTTTGCGTTCTACCAAAAAACAGTATAGTGACTTGTTGTTACAAAACGAAGTGTATTGGAAACAATGATCAAAGCAGCATTGGTTAGTAGAGGGTGACTCAAATTTAAAGTTCTTTCATGTGATGACGTCACATAAACACCGAAAGAATTTTATTTCTAGATTGCAGAACAGTAATAGAGAGTGGGTTGATTGGGATTCAGGATTACCAGAGCTGATTATGAATTATTATCGAGAACTCTTTACATCTTCAAATGGTAATCCAGAGCCACTTCTACATTACATTGAGCCTAAGGTCATTTCTTTTCATAATGAATCATTTTTGGCTCCTTATACAAGGGAGGAAGTACGTCAAGCCTTATTTTCAATGCACCCACAAAAATCTTCAGGATCAGATGGATTCGACCCAGGCTTCTTTCAAACATTTTGGGATATACTGGGAATGGATGTTACTAATGAATGTTTAAAGTGTTTGAATGGAGAAGCTTTGATGCCTGGACAAAACCTAACTAATGTTATCCTTATTCCAAAAAAGAAAACTCCAACTACTATTGATGACCTGCGTCCTATCTCTTTGAGCAATGTAACTGACCGGATTGTATGCAAGGTGATGGCTAACAGGTTGAAGCAAATTCTGCCACAGGTAATTGCTGAGACACAGAGTGTGTTCATCCCTAACTGACTGATTATAGATAATATAATTGTGGCGTATGAATTATTTCATTCACTAAAGGGGAAAACTTAAGGTCATTTCAGTTTCCTTGCTTTAAGAACTGACATGAGTAAGGCATATGACAGAATTGAATGACGCTTCTTGAGATTAATTATGTTGAAATTGTGGTTTGATGAGTTGTGGGTTAACAGAATTAAACAAATAGTCACATTTGTCTCTTATTATTTTATCCATGGAGCTGAAGAACATGGCCCTTTAATTCCTGGTAGGGGCTTACGGCAAGGGGATCCGCTTTCACTGTACCTTTTTATACTTTTTGTGGAAGGTTTATCTGCCATTCTATCTAAATGTCAAGCACAAGGTCGTATTCATGGGGCTCTAGTTGCAAGAGGGGTCATTCCGGTGTCTCATCTTTTTTTCGCAGACGATGCTCTTTTCTTTACTCGAGCTACACAAGAGGAGGCTTTCAAGTTGAAAGAGTGTTTACACCTATATAAGACAGCTTCAGGGTAGAAATCAACCTCTCAAAATCTGGAGTTTCTTTTACCCCTAATATAAAAGAGGCATCCAGAATCTCAGTTTGTCAAATTTTGGATGTTAATGAGAGGGATGGCCACGATAACTACTTGGGAATGCCATATGTTATTGGACGACATAAAAGACAGGTGTTTCATTATGTGGTGGAAAAATTAACAAAGAGATTACAGGGGTGGAAAGCAAAATTGTTATTAAAGGCAGGTAAAGATGTTTTGTTGTGAACGGTGGCTCAAGCTATGCCAAACTACATCATGTCTCTTTTCCTATTGCCCGTCAATATTTATAAGGACTTGGAAAATTTAATTAATGGTTTCTTTTGGCATAATGGAGGAGTAGACAACAAGGGCATAAAATGGCCTCGATGGAAATGTATAGCAATTCCAAAGATTCATGGAGGGTTAGGTTATCGTGATTTGCGACAATTTAATCTTGCTTTATTAATGAAGCAAGGTTAGAGGTTGATTAAATATCCAAATTCCTTTGCTACAAAAATCCTAAAGGCCAGATACTTCCCTAACTCTGAATTTTTTACAGCACATATAGGCAACAATCCAAACCAGATTTGGCGAAGTATGTGTCAAGCACGACCCATTTTTCTACAGGGATGTCGAAAACGGGTTGGTGATGGCGTTACTATCAAAACATGGCGAGATTCCTGGTTGATGGATGATGCGGATCCTATTATTCAGAAAGAATTCATAGAGGAATTAAACTTAAATGTGGTGGCTGATCTCATGGTAGGATGCCAATTAAACAAATCGTTGATTCGAAACTCCTTCAACCCATAGGATGCAGACCTCATTCTACAGATTCCGTTAGGACTTTCGACTATTGCAGATGGCTGGATATGGAACAAAAATAGAAAAGGCGAATACCAAGTCAAAGACGGTTGCAGACTCAGCACAGAGATGGCTAATGAGAATTTTAATATCGCTGGCTTCCCATGGGGAAGAATCTGGCAGGTTCAAGTTTCAGGTAAAGTACAAATTCTTATTTGGCGCATTCTAGGTAATATTCTTCCATGCAGAGCCACCTTAAGAAGACGACATATGGATGTGGATGACACCTGTCCTATTTGTGGTAAGACTATGGAAACTGCACAACATGTGTTTTATTACTGTGACTTTGCTCAGTTTGTTTGGCTTCTATCTACTGTGGGCTGGAATAATATCTCGTCTTTACATGAATGGCTTACGAGCGTGGTATCGTCTTTTACGCATTCCCAACAAGAGGAGATTTTTATGATAATCTGGAGTTTATGGATGTATCGTAACGAAGTTGTGTGGACATCGCGTCTTCATCCACATTAGTTTATTATAAGTCGGGCACAAACAACCCTTTCTAAATGGAAGGCAGCAAAGGAAACTAATGCTACTCACATACCACTAAACCAACTTCTTCAAGCTTATTGGGTGGCTCCAGCTCCAAATCAATTTAAGTGTAATATTGATGTGGCTTTATTGGAGAACGGTTTTTATGGCATTGGCATGATAATTCGAAACTCTCCGGGGGGAAATTGTGTTGGGAAAATCATGACGCTACCAGGTTGGAAAGATCCACAAGTAGGAGAAGCCCTTTGTTTTCGAGAAGCTTTGAGTTGGATCAAAACCTTATCTTTCTTCCCAATTTGCGCGGAGACGGATTGTTAGGTCGTTACTCAGTTTTTGACATCTACGCTTACGTTTTCTTCATACTTTTCAATGATTATTCAGGATTGTAAAGCTTTGATTAATGAGCTTTCGTTTACCTCATATGCATTTGTTAGAAAACCAGCGAATCATGTTGCTCATACGATAGCTAGGGTAACTAATTCTAAGCCTAATTTTGAATTGGGGGGGGTATGCCCTCCTTCTTTTCTATATGATGTTTTAACTATAGATCTCAATAATATGCGCTGAACGCAATCGTTTTTCATTTTTTTAAAAAAAGTGCCATTTCCAATCCTAAGATAGAATAGGGATAAACCTTTTCTAGAATTAAGATAAGATTTTCCAACTAGCCAAACACACCCTTTCCACCCTCTTCATCTTATTTTCAAGAAGCCGTAACATCATAAATTGAAACCCCATCAATCATCATCCTTTTCCAAGGCTGTTGCCGTCACCAGCTAGTCTGCCGCCACCATCTCCATGACTGCCCCCGCTCCCAGCTAGTCTACAGCCAGCTTGCACCGCAGCTTCTCTTCCCATCGCCAACTGCGCTTATTCCACCACCATTCCTCTAGACTAGCAGCTGTCCAGATGTTCCTGCTATCGCGTCTTTTTGTTTTCTGCTTGCTAGTAGCCAGCATAAGAAGCTACAATCACGTCTCACGCAACACCATTGTGCATCTAAAACCCTGACAACGGCTACTTTTTCTCCTTGCCATCCAACCATGCCTCCTCGCGTAGCCAATAGCTGCCTCTCTTAGCTGAAAACGTCCAAGCCAATGACATTTGGTAACTCCAAATTGCATGGTGGTACATCTTATTCATCACCACAACAACACAGCTTTGACCATCATAATCCACAACATTCACATGGAATTAATCCAATGTTTTGCTCTATTCCCAAGTGACTTAAATTTCATCTAAATTGTTGTTGGCAAATTGGGGTTTCTAAATCCCAATTTCAAGTGACAAAAGAAATGGCATGCTAATCTTTAGTTCGATTGATCAAATCTAATTTGATCATTAGGCTTTGCAAGGGATTGTAAACACATTCGAATGATTTGGATTCTAAATCCAGAAAAATTAAGGTGGGAAATTGTAATATAAAAATTTTTCAAATTTAAAGATGTTTTATCAATCAAGGATTTAATTTTTCAATTTCAATTAAAAAATTCAAGATCAACAACAATTAAACAATTTAATTAAATCATAGGATTGAAGTTGACTTTAATACGACATTTGAAAAATTAAGTGAGGATTTGATCCCATGTATAGTGGAATAATTATGAATTTTTTCGGATTTTGATTTCCTAAAAACCAAATCACTAAGATAATGCAAAATGATAAACATATAAATCATAATAAAGAAATAATCATAATTCGTACTTTATTTTGAGAATTGATCATATTCTTATTGTATCTTTCAAACTATTTATGAAACTAGCTCATCTCAACCATTATTAGCTACATAAATGTTTGATCTCTAATGATATCTACAAAACGAGTGCATGAAGTGCTAACGCCATCAGAGCGCTTAAGTCTATTTATAATAGATTTTAGACATTTTAGTAATTTAATTCAAATAAAATTCTAATTTTAATTAAACTTTAATTAAAATAACAAGTAATTTTAATTAAGAACTAATTATGCCTAAATAAGATTTAATATCTCGTATTGATCCTTATTTATTAAATATTTCACATTTAATTATAAAGTTTTTCAGGATTTACAATCAAGTTCAACTTGATAAAAATATCTTTGCTCTCTTGAACTTTTTCTTTATGTGTATCTTTTTAGGTTCCCAAATATGTTAACAATGTATACAAATTATAACCCAAAATCATATTATGATCAGATAAATTAAACTCCTTTAATTTTATCTTTAATTCTCTATTTAAATACCTTATATCTATAGATCAAGATTGGTGTTTAACAGTAGATCATAACCACCTAAATATTTAGGAATGTCAAAGTGATTTTGACTAACTTTTTCATGCATGATTTTTTCGTATAATTCAATCTATTCATTGTACAATGTTTCAATTAGACATAAAACATAAAATTAATATCTATTATATTTTGAGTCCAATAATATTAGTTCTTCACAATTAGCTATTAATTCAATTAATTAAATTTATAAACTATTTATGAAACGTCAATCCACTTTGACTAAGGATTTCCTGAATCAATACTAATCGAGAATAATGAAGCCTTTTTACTAATTACTTTAGGGTGATGAATCTTTTCTTGATCACTCAATTACTTTCATATAGTTCATGTTACATCCAATGATTACCAACTAAACTACCCGTTATTAGAATAAGTCATAAATAATATCAAATTTTAGCAATCTCTATAAAAGATAACTTTGAAAACCTCAAGTCAAATGATTACTTATATAATCACTACAATGAGAATTTTTGTAGACATACAAGTAATGTTCCAAATGGATTTCTCATATGAACTCAGTTTAGTGAACTTATTCTTTAACAAGTACCCATATGTTTGTTTAACTATCTCGATACTTTAGTATCTGAGATTGACAATTTCATTCATAAGAAAAAATAAAACGTGTACTAGTCTTTTTTAAGTTCTATTAATGTCTAGTCTTAATAGAGCAATGATTAGGAACTATGACCTCAGACTCTACGTCTCAGCGAAATTTTTAATGAGTGTTGTACATAAATATAACATGAATATCATAATTATAATCTCATCATAATACCATTTGCAATGTATAATTATCCCATAAACTTTATCATATATATCTAAATATATATAAGATAAATAATATCTTTAAATTATTTTGTCACTAAACTACAACTAACACTACAAGAATTTAGACATTTAGTGACAATTTTTTTGTGACATTTAAATATTTTGTCACAAATATGATAGTTATTGTGATAAAAAATTTGTAAGTTACTGTTACTTTCTTTATTTGTGATAAATTATTATACAGTCACTAATGGTATAGTAATTGTGACACTACCAATTTGAGGTACTTTAATAATAATAGTAATTGAATAAAAAAACTTAACTTATAAAAATATTTTTATTAATAATTTTACTTTTCCAATATGTAATGAGTGGCTTATGGATTCAAAGCCCAATGTTTTGATTAGCTGTCAACTCGGTACATATTTCATCGTTCACTTCATCACTTGAGTTTGCTTAAGGAAAAAAGAAAGAAAGAAACACTTAGGGTGTGTTTGTTTTCTTTTTTTCCTGTTTCTTGATGTGGTTTTTATTAAAAATGAAACTTCCTATTAAAACACGTTTGGTTTGTTATTATTGTATTATGGTGTTTTAAAAAAAAAACTACAACCATTTTACGAAAATAAAAAAAATTGTTTCCCTAATATTTCACAGCAGGTTTTTATGTATTCTAAAACAATTTTTTCTCTTTACACCGACTTCAACATCTTCAGGGCTTTACTGTGATTTTTATGGTGAATGTTCCAAGTTTTTGTTTGTTTCTGTTACTTTTTACTGTACTATATCTCTATTATTATGTTTCTATGATTTCTCTATGTATTTCGTATCTGTGTATGCTTTCCTATCTCCTTGTTATTCATTTTATTTGTTTCTGCGATTTCTCCACGTATCTGTAACATTACTTATATTTTTGGCCTTTAAAAGATCGTCATCTGTACAGAATACAGCACGAAGTAATGAAAATGATTCTATTTAAGTATGCTACAGTACCATGCATGTTACTGTAGCATTACTTGATATTCATTGTTTCTATACGATTTCCCTGGTGGCTTTGCTTGTGTGTGTTTTCACAACAATAGGTCGAAGCCACTGCTGTTTCTGATGGTGGTTGGAGAAAAGGAGGTGGAGGAGGGTCATGGTGTGTTGAGTTCTTCAAGATGAGTGTTGTGTTTAGCCTTCTATTTATAGAATGTGCCTTTTATGCAACAGATACTGTTAAAATCCTTATGTTCTACTTGTCTACTTTTTGCTTCTGCAAATAAATATGTATCTGCACTTGTGTCCATGCTCGCAACCCAGTACATATTAGACATCTTATAGTATTCACAACTAAGTCATATATATTATCTAAGTGCAACTCAAACAAAAAGAACATGAACTTTGCAGGTGCAAATATCAACTTCAAAAGAACATCTGTAGTATATTTCCTTACAAGTCAAACCTCACATTCCATCGACCATTCATGTCTGCATTCAGATTCCAGTTATTTTCTTTAATATGAAAATAAGGCACCTTATCGATTACTTCGTATCCAACTTTGAACCTAACATCCTGATGTTTCTGAAAATTAAGTATACTACAAGAGAGCTCTGCAGCTCTTTTTGGCTTCCTCTCCTTGAGTTCTTTGTCGAAATTACATCAACCTTTAATGTTGAAGTTTAACAAACCATCATTAGTCACATGAAATGCCTTCTTTCCACGTATGTTGTAATGTAGCTTTTCATGTCTTTTGTAATGTACCCCTACACCAAGACTAGCCGATAATTCTGGATAGAAATGCCTAATCATCGCACCAAAGGACAATGGGGCTCCAATTTTTGTGTCCAGCTCTCAATGAACCTGAAAATGGGTTTTAGAATCTATGAGGAGTTTCTCTTTGGTGTGAATTCTCAGAGCTTTGGAGTCAAGTCCATGTCTTAGGAGCACTTGTCTTCACATTATTGTCTTCACACTATTTAATGCAGCAACCATCATTTAATGCAGCAGAGCCTATTTTTCAAAGCTTATTCACGTGTCTTCCTATTGTTACAAAAGATTATTCACGTGTCTTCCTATTGTCTTCATGTAATAGCTCTTGTTTGTGTGGAGAATCATTGGTTTTTGCATTTGTACGTGAGTTTGAAGCCTATTCTTGTCCTTTTATCTTAACGTGTCTTCCTATTATTATAGAAGTGAACTTACTCTGCCGTGTCTTCACGTAATAGCTCTTATTAGTGTGGAGAATCATTGGCTTTTGCATTTGTGCATGAGTTTAAAGCCTATTCTTATCCTCTTGTCTTCACGTGTCTTCCTATTCTTACATAAGTGAACTTATCTGCCATGTCTTCACGTAATAGGTCTTGTTAATGTGGAGAACCGTTGGTTTTTGCATTTGTACGTGAGTTTGAAGCCTATTCTTATCCTTTTTTCTTCACGTGTCTTCCTATTGTTACAGAAGTGAACTTACTCTGCCACATGACTTTATTGTCTTCACGTTTTAGCTCTTGTTAATGTAGAGAACCGTTGTTTTTTTTAGTATGGAGAACAATGCATTTATATGTGAGTTCTTCACGTTGAATCCTATTCTTGTCCTCTTGTCTTCATGTAGCTTATTGTTACTTATAACCATAGAGAATTAAATATTAAATGCATATGTAAGTTAGTTGCCATACTTATATTAAATATATTTGCTTGTGAATCTTGTTGAAGTGACTTATTATCTTAAGTTGAAGTTGAAATGAAAGAATGCGAAAATAATTTATTGTAGTAGTTTTGCTATCATTTTTTCACATATAATGAAAATTTAATTTATGTACAAGCTTAGATACTAAATATTTTTCAGAAATTATTATGATTGTCAAGTGTTTATTTTAAACTACATTTAGCATTTAATACTTTCTAAATATTATTATGATTAATGTCACTTATATGTTATTACATTTAATTATGGAAGGCTTAAACAATATGAATGATTACAATGATTGTATGGAAGTAAATGAAAAAGATGGGGTATGGAATGATACTATAGAGATGTATTTATGATGGTTAAAGAAGTGAAGCAGGGAAATCGAACAACTACTATCTTTTTAAAATCTGGTTGGAAGAATATTAAAGTAGAGCTTCAAACAAGGTTCAATAAAGAGTATACTGATATTCAATTGAAGAATAAGTATAATGGATTAAGGGTCAAATTGAAGAATTTCAAGAACTTACTCAAAGAGACAGGAATCGGTTACAACTCTTTTACTAGTGAAAGTAATGCTACAAATGAATGTTAGTAAAATCTATTTAAGGTAAAATATGTCTTTTGTTTTGTTAATATATCATATTATATAATATTCATTCTCATTTATCTTTTTCATTATTATAGGTACATAAAATGACTCACAAATTCAAGAAAAAAGATGTAAGGAATGTTTGGACTTGTGTCATATTTTTGGAGATACTACTGCAACTGGTGTGCAGGTACATCCATCAATTGAATCTCCATCTAATAGTACAGAAGAGGAACATGAAAATGATATTGATGAAGATTAATCGTATAATGAAAAAGAAGATCAAGATAAAAGTTCTCTGTCTACAAGAAAGAAATATCCTAAGAACAAGAAGGCAAAGAAGACATTTTCTAATATTGTAGAAGAAACTTGACTTATATTTAGTGAACAATCAAAAAGGAAGAATGATTTACTTGAGAAAAAATTGAGGGAAACACTATCCACTGCAGAGAATAGATCTCAAGAGTCTAATATAATGATGGAATGTCTAAATTCTTTAGATGAATTGGGTGTTGACAGTGTGCAATATGGAAAAATTATGAAGGCTTTATATGATTCTTCACTTTATAGGGATATTTTTTTGAAGATGACATAAACAAGGCAGCTGGATTGGATTATGTCACTTTAGTTATACTTTCATGTTATTGTATATCGAATTTTTATTGATTTGACACTTTTATATTAAGCATTATTCTATATTTTGAACATTTTTAGTTTGTGCTTTGTATGAATAGTTGACTTAATTTTAAGTTTATACTTTGTATGAATATTTTTCTATATTTGATTAAATATACTTGATTGAATATTTTGTTAATTATTTAATGTTGACACTATAAATGTATGGATTTCTTATCAGATTTCAAATCAAATTCTGATGATGAACTGATGAAGGTAATCATTATTTCTGTAGTTGCAGGAGAGAACAAATATTTTCATTTACAAAAGCAACCATGTAGAACTTCTACTCTACCAGGTCATGATTGGATGTTAAAACTTTTGAATGGAAATCCAATAATGATTTATAAAAACTTAAGAATGAAAAAGACAATATTCTTGAGCTTATTTGATGAGTTGAAGAGTTTATGAGGATTAAAGGCAACAAATCATTTGACTGTGGAGGAACAAGTAGCAATTTTCTTGATGACTATAGAGCATAGTGAGACAACTAAAGTCAATGAAGAACGCTTTCAATATTCGACCTGGACAATTTCGAAATACTTTTGAAAAGTCTTATATGTAGTTAATTGTCTTGCAAAAAGATTCATTACTCTGCCATCTTTTACTAATACACCTCTTGACATTCAACAGAATTCAAAATTCTTTCCATATTTTCAGGTACATTCATATATTTAATTACTATTTTAATTATGTTCCTATGATTAAAATTTATTTTAATATTTTTTTACCTTCGTAACCACTTCAATAGAGACAGGGCGAGGCAAAAAAATGTAGGGAGAGGAGTGAGGGTGGTTGTAAATCACCAAGCTTACTAACTTGTCGAAGAGAAGGTATTAAGGCTGGTACGACATCGAAAGCTACTCCACCTCGATTAAGAAAATTGGACAAGACTCGACTTTAATAAGGAACTCACTGGAGCACTCGCTTGAATGTAACATGTTCTACTTTCCCTTAAAAACTGAAAACGGAAAAAGAAACTATGGTTGTAAGAGATTCAGGGGTTGTCTTGGGAAATAAGTAGGCCTCGCATTGGAAGCAAGTTATAGAACTTGATCACAGGTATAAACATAAACATTGGAAGGCTCTATCCCTTGTAGCTAGGAAGAATTCATTTAGAGGTAGGGAAGAAAATCAATCCCTTTTCATATCATAGGTTATTGTATCTCTTCAAAAGTCAATTTTAGAGACGCGCCTTGGGCTCAGTCATAGACTGCATATAAATTCTATTTCTTCTTCCTGGGGGCTCAAAGAAGAAGAAGAAAACTCAAATTTTTAGGATTGTATAGGAGCAATAGACGATACACATATTAATGCACATGTTCTAATAGATGAACAAATACCATACAGGGGCAAAATAATTAATCCAACCCATAATATTATGTGTTATTGCTCATTTGACATGCGTTTTACATATGTAATGGCTGGATAGGAAGGTACTACAAATGACTCTTGAGTTCTTTTGAAAACAGTGACAAATCCAACGATGCAATTTCTTATGCCTCCACAAGGTATAATATTATTTTAAATAAACATAGTAATTATGATTCATTTTTAATATATTTTTGTTAATATTATGTTCTTTCTATGTTAGGTAAGTACTATTTGGTTTACTCGAGCTACACTAATATACCTAGATTTTTTTCACCATATCGAGGTGAAAGATTTCATTTGCGAGATTATAGAGGCAAAGGAAGACCTCAAAGTCCACAGGAATTGTTTAACTATAGTCATTTTTCATTAAGAAATGTTATTGAAAGATGTTTTGACATTCTAAAAGTAAGATTCCCTATACTTAAAAACATGTCAAGTTATGATATAAAGAAACAAAAATACATCGTTATTGCTTGTTGTGTTATACACTACTATATTAGAATATGTGGACAAAGGGATGAATTATTTGAAAATTGTGCTAAAATGAAGAACAAATTAGCGGAAGTGAAAATAAAGATACAAGTTCTCAAGTGGAGTATAATATCACTTCAGCACAACTTCAAAGTATGTCTTGGAAGCGAGATGAAATTGCTAGACAAATGTTGAGTGATTATATTATTTCTAATTGATTTATGTTTCTTTTTTGTAAATGATAGTACTATTATGTTTTCAAGAATTATATTATGATGGACATATTTTATTAATTGGAACGACTTAATATAATTTCTAATTTATATAATTTTATTATATACAATTATTGTGATATTTTTTAATAATATTTGATTTGCATATATTAATTTTAGCTATAAT
>JANIHY010000009.1:24690531-24709219 GCA_027479065.1 Erythroxylum brevipes
TTACTTAGAATATTAAATTTTTTCTCTTTTCTGAATTTTATCTATTTGGTGCTGATATTAATTGAAGACATACAACTAATTAATGTAATATTGAAAATTTTTAAAAATTAACATAATTCGTTTTGTGTATGATTTTATTAGCATGTCTTTCATACTAATTATATAAAAATTTCATGAGTTTTTACATAATATAGCAAATAAATCAATATTTTTTATTTCACATATGACAAAATGTTCAAATTACACCATAATATTTTCACTAAATTTTAATTAAACTCAAGTGTTTCAACACGTTTAAAAAGAACCCTATCATTTCATAAACGTTTAATTTAGACCTAACTTAACTTTTTTGTTTGTGTTTCATTAAAAACATTAGGTGATTTATTTTGTGGGAACCTTACCTTATGTGGCAAATGAGATCCAAATAATTTAAAAATATTTTTTTCTCACTCCTCCCTCTTTTCTCCCTCTTTTTATTTTTTTTGTGTATTTATTAAAAGAGTCAAGGACATAATCTTCTTTTTCTATTTTCTTTCCAATCTTCTTCAAGTTTGATTCCATATTTTCTAGTAGAATAGACTTTAGGCACTAGGGTAACCAATTCACCACTTTTGTTGCGTATTCCAATTCTTCTGATCCACTGGGTAGTATCAGATCCTTTAATATATAGAGAGTATTAATTAGATGCATTGATTGACAAAGAACAACAATAAGATAATTAAGAAATGCAAACTCCATAATTTAGGTGTAAATTAATAACCAAGCATGCAATTAGTTTGGTTTAAGCTACAAGATTAAATGAATATGTGAATAAGTCGGAGTGCACTGCTTCACCTACAAACCAATCAAGCATATGAAAATGATGTCATTTCATTTTGTACGAATGGCTCTTTCTTCTTTGTGTTTATGTATGCGCGAGAGAGGAAGAGTGATCAATTTAAGATCTCCCAATGTGCCTTTATACCAACGTTTCTTATTGTATGAAGTTGTCACCATTAATTTTACTTTCTTGTTGATTATTAGATTTGAAATTCATTAACCTATTTTCTATCAAGCAATAAGATTATTCCATTTAATCTTTGCAAAGGATATTAATCACTTAATATTTAGGTTCAAATTTTATAATATGTAGCAACAGTGGTGAATCAGATGCCCTAGCCCCTAAAGTCTATTATTCTAGAAAATACAAGAGCAAATATGGATAAGATTGCTCTTGTTGGGTATAGTAGAGGTGGGAAAGCAACATTTGCATTAGCTTTGAGGTATTCAGAGACTACTTCACAAGTCAAATTTTATATAGTAATTAGAGTGGATATAGTTGCAAAATCTAGCAACACTTTTTCCTTTCACATATCAAAGTCAAGTTTACTAATAGTAAAATCAAATAAAATTAGTGAGCATGTTAAGTTTAACGTGTTTGATTTTTGATTCTATTCAAAGATATCATGTTTACAACTGAGCATACCTAAAAGAAGGATCACCAGTTGTCATTTAACTTAGTTTATTTTGCTACTCCTAGTTTAGTTTACAAAATTGGTAACGTTATTCATTTGCTAATGAGAGATGCGTTAATTTGCAAATTTTAGTTTATTAGTCTAAAAATATTAAATTGATGTTGTCTTAGAATACAAGTTTTGAAATATAGTCACATTCTTCAACTGGTCATAATCTCATATTGTTTATCCTCTTCAATATAGTCCAAGCTTGATACTTACCTCAATTATAAATGGATGGCTCAGATTGTTTTTTAATAACATGTGCTCTTTCAGGAAAATAGTATAAATTTAACCCTAACAATTTTATTAAAATGTATGTTAGACCTTAATTTATCAAATCATTCAACATGGACCCTAATATTTGCAAAATATTTAATTTAAGCCCTAAATAGGTAGAAAATTTTAAAGAAATTATGTCTCTCTTTGTTATGTGCTATGTAACACGAATTTATTAAAAATACGTGAGTTTCATTATCTCATGTGTATGACACATTGTAGAGTAGGACCTATATGCATAACAAATTTAATTAATTTTAATATAATTTTTTAAAATTATTTTTAATTTTAATAAGCCCCAATTAAACCTTATAAATTGATTAAACTTAAATAATAGGACTTCACCCTAATTAAACACTTTTAATTAAAATACCTAATAAATGCTAAAGATCAGCATCTCCAATGATGTCCTCGACATGTACTAGCTCACAACTCGACTTCGACATGTCACCATTAAGTAGTTATAGAATGCTACTATAAAGGCTATTGTGCAATGACTCGCTAAAGTTATAGCTAATTATAATTCTAATTATATCAAAATTGGCTAACTGCATATAACAATCAATAATTCATCTTCCACCTAAGTAACTATAAAAAACTCAATACGCAGATAGAAAATATGGTGAATGATAGCATGCTAAAATAGAGATGACAAATATTGGGGGACCAAACATGAAATATATATTATCAAAAACTTGTTTTATGTTTAGGTTATGGTGTCATCGATTCAATTCCATCATTTTGTAAGACTTTGAACAAATAAATATATCATCATCATCATCATCACCCAGATCGAAGTCCCGCAATGAAGTGGAGTCCAGAGAGGTCTAATAATACGCAGCCTTACTCCTACATAATAGAGAGGTTGTTTTCGGTAGACTCACATATAAATAAGACAATATAATAGTGATGCAGGTTACAGAGAGAATAGGTAAAACTAGCATCACAAATTATTAAGTAAATAAAATTTACACTAAGTATATAGAAAAGAAAAAAAAGAGTTAGTTTTGTAGTAGCTATTCAGTTAGGTAATTAAACTCAGTGAGTTTGTATAAAAATAGTGATAAGTTGCAATTACCGAGTATGAGTAAATGAACTAATTTTCTGATATCGATTTGTTCATGATATTAGAGCCAAAGTTCTTGAAGTGTGCTAGTAGTTTTCATTCAATCTTTGTTAAATGTCTTCATCAAGGTATGGAGAAGGAGGATTTTGGTTTGAGAACAGAGGATTTTGTTACTTAAAATATGAATGATTCGCTAATGTTGCAAGGATCTGATCATCCTAGAATGGCATTGGTAACATCTCCTTTAATAGATAATAATTACCTTTCATGGAGTGGTGTTATAAACTTAACTCTTAAAACAAAAATGAAGTTAGGATTCATAGATGGTAGATACAAAATACCATATGAAAATTCATTAGTTTACGATTCATGGTGTAGAGTTGATAGTATGGTGACATCATGGATACTGAATTTGATTTGTAAAGAGATCGTCAATGCTTATTTGTATGCCTCAAATGCTTTTGAGCTTTGGAAGGAATTAGGGAAGAGACATGGAGAGTGCAATGGTCCTCTTTGGTATCAGTTGCAGAGAGAAATCAATACAATCACACAAGGAAATGTTTGTTGAGATTGAAGAAGCTTTATGATGAGTTAAGTTGTTTGTTACCAATACCAAAGTGTTCATGTAATCAATGTACAGGTGGAACTAGAAAGAAAATGGAGGAGACAAATTCAGGTCATAAGATGATACAATTTTTAATGGGATTAAATGAAAGTTACGACCTAGTTAAGAATCATGTTTTGGTGATGGATCCATTACCAAGAATTGACAAAGCATATTCAATTATTTTGACAATGGAGAGATAGAAGGAAATTCATATGGCTATAACTGAACTTAGCAATAATAGTTCCATGTTTGCTAGAGGACAAATGAACAAGATTGATAAAGGAGGGAAAGGGAATTATAAATGAAGGGATATAATAGACAAATTTAAATTAAAGTGTGATTTTTGTAAAATGACAGGACATACTAAAGATAGTTGTTTCAAAATCTATGGCTATCTAGATTGGTAAAAGGAGTTAAAAGATCAAAAATAGAAAACATCAAAGAAAAATGTGGCAGGTATGTGGAAATAGGGAAGAACTACATACAAAGTCAATTCATAATAATACAAATAACTGGCCGATGAACATTATAGCTTGATTCATAGAAAGATTCATGAAAGGAAAAACAATGTCTAGCGCAAATAGAGGAAACAATGTGAATTTTGCACATTTTGAAGAATTTGTAATTACAATTATAAGTCGTTCTTTTAGTTCCCTTGAATTAATTGGAATTGACTCTTAAATAATAGACACTGGAGTTTCAAATTACATATGTATGGATGTAAAAATATGAAAACTGTCAACCCAATCATTCAGCCAACCCCAATTTATCTACCAGATGGGATTGTTAAGTTTGTTCATCATATTGGTGATATACACTTAATAGATAAACTTACTTTAACCAAAGCTTTACATGTACCCATTTTTCATTTTAACTTGTTATCCGTTAACAAGTTAACAGCCATAACATATATCAAATTCATCTTTTATTCCTTTTGTTGACTTCTATAGAACCTAAAGGCTGATAACATACTAGCTGTTGGGAGAGCAATAGGTAGATTATACATACTCGATCATTCTTCTTTTAATCATCATATCATAAATTCTTACGTTGCAAAATCCAACTATTTTTCTTTTTCCTTCGTCAATCAAGTTTCTATAGTGGATGGACTTAGACATCCTTCAAACATTGTACCCACTCACATTTGTTCCATGAATAAGATTCATTTTTAATACCCAAATATATGTGATATTTGTCTTATGGAAAAAATGCAACGACATTCTTTTCCCAATGGTGATACACATACAACTAGATGTTTTGAACATATTTGTGTGGATTTATGGGGTCCTTATCATACTTAAAACATCAGTGGTTCCAACTTTTTCTTAGCAGATGTACACGGACATTTATGCTAAAATACAAATCTCAAGTGCCTTTTATTCTTCAATCTTTCTTTCAAATGACCCAATTCAATCTTAAACTACAAACTGTCTGAAGTGATAATGGTTTAAAGTTTTTGAATCAAGATTATTTCTTGTTGTTTACCAATAATGTAGTTATTCATCAACGATCTTGTGTTCATACCCCTCAGATTGTGGTAGAAAGAAAGCATAAACATTTTCTACAAGTAGCAAGAGCTTTGATGTTTTAATCGAAATTGCCAAGTAAGTTTTAGGGAGATTTTATACTTACTACCACTTTTCTAATCAATCATTTACCATCTATTAGACTTTCTTAGAAAACCACATATGAAATTCTTCTCCATAAAGCACCATCTTATGATCACCTTAGAAGTTTTATATGCCTTTCTTTTGATGCAAACACCTACCCTACAAAACAAACAAGGGCATATAAATGTGTTTTTATTGGATATAATCACAGATAAAAAGCATATAAACTTTATGATATCCAAAAACTTAAAGTTCTTATTTTTAGAGATGTTCAATTTCATAAACATATTTTTTCTTATCATAAGTTACAAGAACTTTCAGACTCTAGTCCTTTATCCAAATGTTTTGATTTCCTTGACTCTCATATTCCTAATCCTTATGTTCATTCCATTGATTTTCCACCACTTATTACTTCTTTGCCTCCTTCGAATACACCTCCATCAGTAAATGAATCACCAATAATGATCTAAGAACATTCCCATTTACAGATAAGTGACAGAGCTCAAAACCACTTGCATGGTTGAATGATTTTGTTTCAACTAATGTTCATTATGTTCCTTTATCCATTACCTACAAAAACCTTACAATAAATACATTTCCTTATTATCACTCACCTACTCTTTCTACATCATACATATCTTTAATTGCAATGTCTAATCTTCAAGAGCCATTTTCTTTTAATCAAGCTAGACTAAAAAAGGAATTGATTGATGCCATGAATGTGGAGTTAAAGGCACTTAAGGTCAACAACATATGGGAGTTGACAGAGTTACTACTAGGTAAAAAGGCCATCAATTGAAAGTGGGTACATAAAATAAAACTCAAACCAGATGGCATAATTGACAAATACAAAGCTACTTAGTAGCTAAGGAATTTAATCAGAATGAAGGAGTTGATTTTATGATAGCTTCTCACTAGTTACAAAGGTAGTCGTTGTTTGATTGTTCTTGGCAATTGTAGCAGCTCACTCAAGGCCACTTCATTAACTAGATATAAATAATGCCTTTATTCATAGATATTTGGATGAAGACCTCTACATGGTTACTACTGAAGGGTATGCTAAAGCTAAAAGCATCAAGTTTGTAAATTGCTTCGATTCTTATATGGCTTAAACAAGCATCATGACTATGAATCATGAGCTTACGATAAAATTGCAAACTATTAGGTTCATTCAATCTTCCAATGATCATTTTTTGTTTATTAAGAAAACCAATTTTGATTTCCTAAGCCTAATTGTTTATGTTGATGATGTTCTTCTCACAGGATCTTCTAAATTGGAGATACAAAAGGTGAAACAATTTTTGCAAGATTAATTTACTAGCAAGGATTTCGGTCATGCCAAATATATGTTAGGATTGAAGATAGTCAAATCTACGGAAGGGATTTCTGTCAATAAATGCAAATATGTTCTGGACATTCTTGATGATGTCGATTTATTAGGTTCCAAGTCTGTAGCTACATCGTTACCAAAGGGGTATAAATTTAGTGTCGACAGATTAACTGATCCCAAGTCCTATAGATGTTTGGTGGGCAGATTACTGTATTTGCAATTTTCTTGTCCAGATCTTATCTATGCAATTCAACAACTTAGTCAGTTTGTTCAAGCTCCTCGATCAACACATCGGGATGCAACTATGCATGTATTACATTATACTTAAGTTTCTCCTTCAAAACGGATGTTTTTCTCTTCCCGTAACTCTTTCGAAGTTGAGGCCTTTTTTGATGTTAATTGGGCTTTAAGTCTTAATACTATATCTTCTCTCACTGGTTTTTGCATTCTTCTTGGTGGTTCCCCGATCTTATGCAAAACTAAGAAACAAACTACTATTTCTCGTTCCTCGACAGAAGCAGAATATCGAAGCATAGGTGCCATACTTTGTGAGTTGTTGTGAGTTATTTATCTGTTCCAAGATTTCCAGGTTTTAGTTTTGTTACCAATCTCTTTATGGTGTGATAATCAAGTTGCCATCCATATCACTTCAAATCCTGTTTTTCATTAATGCATTAAGTATTTGGAAATTGATTATCATCTTTTTCTGTAACAAATACAAGCAGGGGTTGATTATTCCATGACATCTTCCTTCGAGATTTCAAGATGCAAATATGCTTATTAAATCTTTAGCTACTCCTCTATTTCAGCAGTTTCTTTCCAAGTTGGACTTGTGTGATATACATCAAGTTCCAACTTAAGGGGGGATGAACAAATAAATATATACTAATATCTTTATTCTTTCCACTTGTAAAAGAGTTAGTTGTGTAGTAGTTATTTGGTTAGTCAGTTACTAGATTGAGTTTGTATAACAGTGATGAGCTGAGTTACGAAGAATGAGTAAATGAACTAATTTTCTAATATCGACTTGTTTAGACCTTGATTGCTTTTATGATATTGAAAACTTTTCTCATCACATTTGTTTGTAAAATGATTTTAGTTCATGCAATAGAACAATTCGATCTTTGCTCTTTATAGCAAAAAGAAAAAGTATTTAAACATATTCAATCATGAAATATATTTAACTATCTTACTTATTTATAGTTTTTAATTTAAAAGAATTTTTAATTAGTTATATCCCTAATGTTCACTTTTCATTAATCAGCGATATCTTTATCAAGTTAGGATGCATTGTGATGATGATCCTTAACGTTTATTAGTATTTTTATTAAAAGAGTTTAACTAGGATAAAGTCATATTATTTAGGTTCAATCATGCTTTTAAAGTTTAATTTGGGTTTATTAAACTTAAATAGAATTAAGAAAAATTATACTTTAACTAATTTTAATTTAATTATACATGTGCAACTTGTTTTGTCATGTGGTATAGTGACATCCACATGTCTAATAAAAACAATGAACTTGTGACACATCATCACTAACATGGGATGTAATGGATGGAGATATAACTTTGCCAAAAGTTCTATGCACTAAAAGTTGAAACTAAATATTATACATTAAGATTTATTTTGAATACTTCGAAATGTTATAATCTAAATGATATTTTACTAAAAACGACAATATTAAATTTACAATTTTTTGTCGTTCTTTCATAATAAAGGAAGTTTTAATTTGTTTTATGTCCTTTTTTTTGGGTAAATTACAAGACACATCAAGGTATATACGTAGCTTTCTACCAATTTATAACTCCTCACCTTTTTTAATTTGAGTGAAAGTTTCAACTAGGTTACTACAAGTTACCAATTGTTCCCTAATTGAGTTGGCATGGAACTTTTAGGTGAATAGAGTTAATTGGTCCAAAAATATATGTAGCACAATTTATCAAACAATAATCCTGGGTTGATATCACATACATTTTCAACCAATGTTAAAAAAATAAAACCATCATGTAATTAAAAGTATTATAAATTATTTCAATATGTATGTAATTTGATAAAGAGAAGAAAATTTGATAAAGGGAAGAGGAGAGAAATGCCACTCCATACTAAATGTATAATGCCTTTCACCGTATGAAAGACAATAAGAATAATAAATATAGATTGTAAATAGATGATTAGCTATTCAAAGCATTAACCACAAGAAATTTGTATTAATGGAGGTCAATTCATATTCATAAACGTTAGTTTGTGGCCATTACATGTTTTGATTGAAAAAGAGTGACATTAATATGATTATGAACACTATGCTTACATATGCAGCATCTATTTAAGAAACCTTTCTTAATAACACTTAAAATGTTAGATCATTGGATTCAATATGTTACAACTTTATACTCAAAGTATAAAACTTGAATTCCCACTGAAAATGTCTGCAAGAATTACATAAAATTTGTTATATTTGATTATGGAAAGAAGCCACAGAATGCATATTTGCAAATGCACTATATGAGCACTTAAGACTTGTTCAACTTCAGTGCCATTTCAGTCAGTGGTTTGGCATCCAAATCTCACTGGATTTTCACGATTCTTGGATCAATATGTTCCTTTGTTAATCTTCTACAAGATGAGATGAAAAATTCCAGAATTTAGACTCAGTATTTTCCTCAAATCTAAGAGAACCCGGACAAGATTAGAATTAACCCTAGTTTTGACCTCCATGACTTTCAAATCAAATTTCTCCCAGATTCTCCATCTCCACAACTTGATTAACCACTCATTACAAAGCTTACATAATAACCTACAGAATGGAGAAAACCTCAATTAAATCCAATAACCACAGCTCAAGTTATACCCAAATCAATTGACCTAAAAAACACACCCAAACGACATGTTCCACCCATCCACATCTGCCTCACCCCTATTGCTCTACCGTAGATAATGCCCTCATCCAATGGCCCATATTTAAACTTCAAAGAGCCAGCGATCCGCGTGACAGCCCTCTCAACCAATCACAAATCAACTTTCGGATACCCACTCGTAAACTCTTGACTATATAAACGTTGAGCCTTTTAACTCATTTCCACACCCAAACAAATCTCATCAGCTTACATTCTGGTCTTAAGATCCAAATCCCTTGTATTTTTTTTTTTAATATCAATTTCATTCCTCGATCGTGACCCTAACCCTACTTGTCAACTTTTCTTCATTTCCTTGATAATGGCCACCGAGGATCCAATTGTGGCGGTCGAAGCCAATCCGGAGCCAGTCGAAGAGAAGCCGGCCGATGAGAAGCCGTCGACCAAGGCCGGAAAAGCCAAGAAAATCCCCAAGGAACCTAAAGCCAAGAAAGAAGCTGCGCCTAAGAAGCTGCGCGGCCGTAGTGCACCTTCTCATCCTCCTTACGAAGAGGTATATCTCTTTAAACTATTTACTATAGATTATGGTACTGTTTGGTTTTAATTTGATCTGATCGGTTTTGCTGTCTTGTTGCAGATGATAAAGGATGCGATTGTCACTTTGAAGGATAAGACTGGATCGAGTCAGTACGCGATTACCAAGTTCATCGAAGAGAAGCACAAGCATTTACCTCCAAGTTTTAAGAAGCTCTTGCTCCACAATTTGAAGAAGCTTGTAGCATCTGGAAAGCTAACCAAGGTTAAGGGCTCATTTAAGCTTCCACCGAAGTCGGTGCCCAAGCCGGCTGCTGCTACTGCTCCGGCCAAGCCGAAGAAGAAACCTACCACCGCGGTGAAACCTAAACCTAAGCCTAAGCCTAAGCCCGCCGTCAAGAAGAAAGAGGCCAAGTCGTCGAAGACAACTGTTAAAGCCCCGAGCAAGAGCTCTAAAGCAGTTGCAAAGCCTAAGGCTGCTACAAAGCCGAAACCTGCTGCTAAGCCGAAACCAAAGGCTGCTGCAGCAAAGCCCAAGGCAGCAGCTAAGTCCAAGGCAGCCCCGGCGAAGCCGAAGGCCAAGGAGAGACCTGCCAAGGCTGCGAGGACGTCGACGAGGACTTCTCCGGGGAAGAAGGCGCCGGCGCCAAAGACAACCCCGAGAAAGGGCGTAGCAAAGAAAGCTCCGGCAAAGGGCGTGAAGCCTAAGAGCGTAAAGTCGCCAGCGAAGAAGGCAACGGCTAAGAAGGGAAGGAAATGATGAAAGCGAGGAAGAGAAATTAGGGAGTTTTCAGGATAGTTTTGTAAATTCAGTTGTCTTTAGCGAGTTGCTGGGTGCATGTGAGCCCATTAGGGGAAAAACATGAAATGAGATCTGATTTGTTTTTTCTTTATCAAGCTCTAATTTTTAATATATATGTAGCGTTTCTTGAAACGATGGGGATTTGATACATCATTGTTATTAGTTGCTTCCATGAATTAATGCCTTCTTTTCCCAGTTTGTCTGTGTATCTTTTGTAACCGAACGACGGAAATTCTACAAGGCTGAAAATAATCCAAAAAAACGAAATGCCGCTGCATACAAGAGGCAAGTGTTCCTTAGTCCTAACACTAACTCAGCAAGGGTTTTCAGGTTATCCTTCTTTTCCCCCTAATTTTGTCTTCTTTTTAAATTATTGTATAGATGACAGATTTGGTTTTATAAGGGAACCCTGTGTTTATTTGATGTTGTTTTCGTCTCTTTGGCCCTTTGCTTTATTACGTTAGACAACTATCTTTTCAATGATATCAAGCTCTCTCTCTACCCCATCTGCCTTTGTTCTTCGTTTTTTGAGAGCTTACCCCAATTTAGCACCTTGCTTGTTGCCAACGGAAGAATAAGAGCAGTAGGGACTTCGAAAGGGCATTAGATGCAGTTTTTATTTTACCGCCGAAGTAGGTTTGGGTCCTATTTCTGATTTTGGCCCAAATTCTCGCATAATATCGCTGCTCTTGTTTGCAGCATCACTTAATAAACTTCTTGGGATATATGATGTTTAATCCCTTCCTATAATAATATATTTCCTGCGAATTTTAAACAGAATTTTAAGACTTTTCTCTTTACTAGGAAAAGGCTTTAGGAGTCGAGATAGCGCTGGTGCGCGCTGAAATAATGCTGAAGGTGTCCGCCATAGATGACTGACGAAACATATTCTTTCATGACGGATCGAACTTGTAGATTTCCAAGACCTCACAGCATCCTGGTTATATATTTGTGATAGGATACCCGCGGAATTTAAATTGGAAGCAAGCATTTGGGATTCTACATTCTTGTCGTCATGAATGGTATGTACACTGCTCTGTCTCATTTTGTTTTTATTTAAAACTTGAGTCAGCCTGGCTGAGCATTGGGATTTTGTTTCTCATGATAGCATGGTAGTGATTCGAACTAGCACTAGTTCTTTATGTTCATAAATAGGTTACTAGCTCTAGAGCCAACCACAAATTTTGGATATATCTGTATTGTGTTCTATAAAATTCTTTCTTGAAAGCTAGGTTAATGAGAATGCTTACCTTACGCCTTCACTGACGTTTAGTTATATGCATATCACGAAGTATAATTGATTGCATTTCTCCAAGTGATGCTTCCTCACTCTGATGAAGTTTGTTTCTCTAGAATCTTCAAAGATTGTCCTAAGTTGGGAAAATAAACAAAGGTTTATGCACTATCGCAGAAAAACATTGCATAACGTGCTTAATTATGGGAAATTTTACAATTTCAATTACAAAGAATAACCGAATTTGCAAGATAATGCGGCCTCACGCATGCCAAGTAGAACGGAAAGATGTAGCTAATCGTTTGGCCAATCTTGCATGTCAGTTTTGGGAGTTTGGAAGCCGATTGATATATGGAGAGATTATCTCCTCCAACCCAAAATGTTTGGAACATTCTGTTCGCTGATTTCTGTGAGTTGCAGCCTGTGCAAGTGGCTCTTTGTAAATTTTCCAGTTTGCAGTTCATTCCTTTTTGGTACCCTTTACTTTTTGGTGAGAGACATGATTTATGTTCTCATGACATATTTACCTTTCCTTTTAAGAAAACGATAAATGTTATACGGGGAGATTACCTAGTTAGCAGCTAATAGTTACTTATTTTGGAAATTATCATGCATTCTTGTTATTTTTAGTTGGCTTTGGTTAGTTTCTTCTAAAACCCTGACACTTGTAAATAGAATTTTAGACTAGCATTTATATGTTAACGTCCAAAATATAAGTGGATGTTATAGTAATAATAGCAATTGACGTTGTTTGGAAAGTTATTTTGATCTATACTGATATTTGGTAGCTCATTCTTAATCCATTACTCTGGGAATTTTCCTTTTTGGTTAATGAACTAACGATTCACTTTCTATTTATTAAACCATTAAATAGAGCTCGAAGGTATCTTGATCTTGGATGATTTTTTTGTGGTTTCAATGATATCGAGTTAAAACACTAGGAGTGTGCTGCACATTTTAAATTGTCCTGATATTTTCAAATCTCAGTTAATTCACAAGAGATTGTAAGTAGTAGGGAGTAAGAAGTAACAACTAATGACAAATGACTTGAAAGATTGAATATAACTGATATGTGTTGGTCTATTTTGTTCTGTTTTTTCAATCTGTAATTAGAGACCCCGAGACCGAGGAGAATATTGCCTCTGGTAGATAAAGGAGGCGAGGATTTATGCAACAAAATGGTAATTTTCGTGTGTTAAAGTGTTCCAACTGTGAGTGACTGCTCCCTTGTGGAAATACCTGTCCAACTAAACGCAAAACAGATAGAAGAAAAGGTTAGATGCAAGTATGGCGAATCTATTGAGGCACATGCCAGCTTCAAGGAGAGAACTGTGATGAAATGGTACAGTATAATGAGTTTTGACGAATGGATGCAAAAATAGACGTAGCTGAAGATGACGAAGAAAACCATGTGAAATGCTTGGCCATACTTGATTAAGTTATAACTCTTGGAAAAGGTACAGAGGCTGCAAAAAATGATTAATTTTGGTAACAACAAGAGCTGGCATTGCTCACTTATATTGTCATTCATATTTGGTATTTTTCTAGCCACCGATATCATGAGTTGCTGAGCAGAGCTGCAGAGGTATCTTTCACATGTAATTAGTGCAATGCATCGTAAATCTGAAAGTTTTAACTTTTTTTTGTAGTTTCTCTCTGGAGCAATGCTAGAATCTATTCACAAGGTAAGAAGCCGCTCTCAAATTCGATAGATGTTTTGCCTCATACTTGAATTTCTATTTTGCTATTTATTATGTTATGTTGTCTTTCTTCTTTATTATGCCTCTGGCTTGAATTACCATCATCTTTCTTGATCATTTGTTTTTCCTATCATTGGTGTCAAATTTTCAGCAGCTGAACAATCTGGAAAGAATGAAAAAAACACAGCTTATCTCTGCCTTTTCTTTAGCCTTTGTCGCATGCTTTGACTTAATCCTCAGCCTTTTTGCCCAAAACTTTCTGATTGTAGTTAATGGTAATATGTGGGTCTTCTCCTGCTTATTAGTTAATGGTAATATGTGGGTCTTTTCCTGCTTATTACCCACTCCCATTTTCTTTCCCTTTTTAAAAGGGAAAAATGACCAACCTGCTTCCTTCCTCTCTTTGCAGCCAGCTCCTTCCCTGCTTCTCTCGGCCTTTGCCTCTCTCCTTTTCCAACCTCAGACTTCCAACTCTAGTTTGGGTGACCCCCTACCTCTCCTCAGAAGAACTCCATTTTCTTTGGACAATGATCAAGTTCAAGAGGCCATCTTTTGTCCCTCTACCAAGAAGCCAACATTGAGTTGTGAACTCTAAGGTCCTAGCTTCAGACAATCCTTCTCCAATGATTAACAAGCTTACCTGGTGTGGTATTGTTGGTGACTAGGCTTCTTTTGAAAAGTTTAGATGGATTCCCCTACTACAAACAATGGCGAGCTAACAGTTTCTACCCCAACTGAAATGTTGCAGCAAGAGCCAAAAAATGGTCCTCCTTATTATTGGAATTTTTTGTGGAAAAAAGGTCAACATTTCCCCAAGTTCAACGCTGTACGGCTATAACCTGGAAAAAGATGGGAACTGAAAACAAATCGATCAAAAATGAGGATGTTTTCATTTTTAGATTCAACTATGAAGCTAGTTTTGACAAAGTTTTGGAAGCAGGGCTTGGAACATTGAAGGCAACCCCTTATGCTTCAGAAGTGGAAGTCAGGCATGAAGATGGTCAAAACCAAGATGAACATCCTTATATGGATTAATTTTCATGGATTTCCACTAGAATATTGGTGTTGAAAGTGTATTTGTATTCACTATATTTCTGTACATAGGAACAAGGAATGGCTAGGTTTATATACAAAACTTCCTATGACTATTTAGGAAATAATCTAGCTATTAACTATAGGAAATCTCTCAATTATAGGAGAGATTATAGGAGCAATAATACACATATCAATACAAGATCAATCCTAATTAATACAAAATCAATTCTAATAACTCTATTCAACAATTGGTCCACTAAGAGGTTTAGTCAATTCCAAGCTCTTTGGGCAAGCCAATATATCTCGACGAGCAAACCACTAACCTTAAAAGAATTAGCTATGCTAGAATATGCATTGAAGTTTGTATGGAAAGAGAACTATTTGAGAGCATGAAGATGATGAAACTAAATGATGAAGGGAACTTGGTTGAAGACATTGTTAACATCAACTAACAATGGAAACCAAGGAAATATGGACCAACCAAATCCTAGTTGTTAACTGGAAAATTATTTTCCATTGGTGAATAAAAAGAACTAATTAGTACTAAAACACCATAGCTCTATATTGAGGGGAATGGGAATCCCAACACTGAGGACTTGACTCAAATACTAGAAGAGCTAGTTGGAAAGGAGCAAATCCTAAGGAAAAGTTACAAGATTTTGAACTCCAGTCGTACCAATGACGAAGGAACCCAAATTCCCGAGCAACAAATAATTATAAAGTAGCAAGATGAACTTGGAAGTTATGAAGGCTAACAATTCTAAACTAGAAATTACTGATCAAGCTTAGGAGAATCTTAATTAGCCAAAACATGACCATTCAATCATCTCCTACTCTAGTAAGCCTAGTCTCTTTCACAAGGAAAAAAACTAGTAGGAAGTTGAAGAGGAAAACAAACTCCTTCCCAAATTGATGTACTTTATAGCTTGGAAGATAAGGGGACTAAATGACCCTACTAAACAGAAGGTTCTTTATGATTACTTATCTATTAGGAAATCTAGTTTTATTGCTTTCATTGAGACCAAAATGGCCATCACTCTCCAAAAGGGGTTGTGGTTTCTTGACTAAAGTTGGAGGACCATCAACAATCATGCTTATCATTTCAATGGGAGAATATTAATTTCTTTTGATCCAAACCAAATCCCAATCCTTAACATCATGCATATAGACTAGTTCATCCACTATCAAGTATTACTATTGAATTCCATGGTTAAGAAAAGGATCACTGTGTTTTATGCTTCAAATAATGAATCACAAAAGAGAAAGATCTAGAAAGATTCACCTAGAGGAAGGAAATTCAACACAATGGCTTCTCATAGGTGACTTTAATTGTAATGTTGAATGCTCAAGAGGATGATGGTCAAAGAAGCTCGTTCCACCAAAGAAATGATGAATTAATGAAGTGCATTGGCCAAATAGGGACTCCAGATCTCAAATATATTAGGGACCAATTAATTTGGAACAATAAACAACAGGGGAATTAGTTCTTAAGGAAGAAGCTAAATAGAGATTTAGTCAACTTGAGTGACTGAGTTTCCAAACAGTTATGTAAACTTCAACAATCTCTTATGCTTTGACCATACACTAACTGAAGCTTTTCCCAACAACCAAGCTTTTAGGAGGCACATTCAATTCAAATTTAACAATTACCTCACTAATATTAAGGGGTTTGAAGAAACTATATTGAGAGGCCTTAACTCTCCTTCAAGGTTTTGAAGCTTTCGAACTTATGTAGAAGTTAAAAGCTGTTAGAGAGGAACTCTTGAAACAACTTTGAGAGATTTGGTGGCACGTACTTAACTAAAAGTGAAGCTCTTTTTACGCCAAACCTTACACAAGACTAGCTCAAGCTACATCATACAAATGTGAATTTACTACAAGCTAAGGAACTGGCCCTAACTACTTACACAGAGGCATTGGAAGCTCAACCATCCTTGAAAAGACAAAATTAAGGCTATGTTTGGTTGGGTGGTTATTAATGAAATGTAATATTATTCCATCATTTAGAAGGAGGGTTTATAATGGAATGGAATATGATGGAAGAGGAGGATTTCATATTACATCCTATTCCATCCTAAACTATAGAAACAAGATGGTAATAGAAACACTCAATTTTTTCATAATGCAACACTTGCAAGGAGAAACTAGAATAAAGTAGTCTCTCTGTAGAATCAGGAGGAATATTCAGTATTTGCATGAAAGGAACTCAAAGCATTGACGTATATCAACAATTTCTTGGCAAGTAGAAAGGAAGACCAATTTTTGACAGTACTTAGAGTTTAGAATATGAATTTCAGAAGTTGAGTCTGGACTTATATGATTAGTATTTATCACATTCTATGTCGAAGACGACTTTAGACAAGCTAGAAAGGAATTGATAGCAAAGAACTTAAAGTCTATAAAAGAAATAAAACAGGATAAATTAGTCAACCACAAACTTTAATTTGGTAGGACGAGGATTGAGAATTGAGTTAACATCAATGATAAAAGTTGAAATTTAGATTATATTAGGATTCCTTATTAGATAGGAAGTAGTAGTAAGTTAAATATGTTATTCTATTTTACAAATGTTATCCTAGTTGTTTACGACTTATAAAATTTTTATTAGAATACGATTTAAAGTTGTTAGGAACTCTTTCCTACTAGAATAAGGGTTTTCTAAAATCTCTCTATAAATATGTGTATATTCAATCCTTCAATGACAAACAATTTGAAATTTTTCTAGAATCTTGAGTTTTCAACTAGAAGATGTGATACCTTCTTCTAAGAGTGATTATTAGACTCTAAGAGTGATTCCTAATTTTATACTCTCCATTGTTTGTGTTCTTTACTAAATTCCAGCAAACCTAACATAAATTCCAGCCACATTAACCCTGAAATTTTAACCTTAAATTTTCAGCAATTAAACTCAAACTCCATCTATACCGAACTGAAATTTTAGTATTCCTAGTCAAAATCCAGCCCTAAAATTTGATATTCCACAAACTTAATATCATTCAATTGTCCTAATTTTATGATTATTAGCTACTAGTTAATACTTCTTCTATTAGTCCCACATTAGTAACATTTGTCTAGGATGTACCCTATTATTCCTAACTTTATCTTTAGGAGGGTCTATATTTAGGAAAGAAAAGGAAAGAGAAAATAGCCTAGAAAATTTGTTTGACATCTTTGTTTCACCGTCGTCATATCTACCATCATCCAATCCTAAGGTCGAATCATATAATTCAAGTGGGGAATCTACTCCTATTGAGTCTATATGATGAATGTTAAATTTGATACAGATATTAATATTAATAAAAGATGATTTGGGATGGTGTATTTAAGAAGGTTAGCTAACGGTCCTCATCCAAAGATAGTCCAAGAATTTGCTTTGAATCATCCACCAACAAATGAGATAAGTGAGACGTTTGAACCCATGTAACTGAAATGTCTAGTGAAACTAAGACTCAAGATGATGATAGTGAGTTACCTATTGATTTGAGAAAAAGAGCTCTAGTATGTACCACATAGCCTTTGTATCCTTTATCCCACACCATATCTTTCCATAGATTCTTACTCTCCTACAAAACCGTCCTTGTTAGCCTAAATACTATTCCTATACCTAAGACTTTGTTTGATGCATTATCAAAAGAAAAATAGATGAAAGCAATAAGAGTTGAGATGGGTGCATTATAAAAAAAAAAACCTTGAAGATAGTAGATTTGCCGAAGGGAAATAAACCAATGGGATGTAAATGGGTTTTTACGTTGAAGTATAAGGTTGATGGATCTTTAAAGAGGTATAAGGCAAGACTAGTGGCTAAATGATACATTTAGACATATAGATTGGATTATATTGAGACCTTTGCCCCTAATGCAAAGATGAACACAGTAAGAGTCATTTTATCCTTAATAGCTAACTTTGATTGGCAATTGCAAAAATTTAATGCAAAAAACACGTCTTTATGATGCTTTGGAAGAAGAAATATATATGAATATTCCTCCTAAATTTGATGATAATATTGTGGAAATTTGAATGAGTTGTATATTAATACACTAGCTGTACATACATATTTATACAAAGAATAGAGGGCAAAATAAGGTAATACTGTCCCTAAAATTATGCCTTAGTCTACTCCTAAAATTATGCCTCAATTTACTCCT
>JANIHY010000009.1:24716276-24734696 GCA_027479065.1 Erythroxylum brevipes
CACTCCCCCTCAAGCTGGTGAGTGGATATTTTCCATTCCTAGCTTGCCAATAATATCTTGAAACACTGTGCTTGTCAGCCCCTTTGTAAGAATGTCTGCCAACTGATCCTTGGTTGACACAATGGAGTGCATATTAAGCCACTGTCCAGTCTTTCCTTGATGAAGTACCTATCAACTTCAGTATGCTTTGTACGATCATGTTGTACTGGGTTATGTGCAATGTTGATAGCTGATTTGTTATCACAGTACAACCTCATAGGTCCTTCCCATTTTATTCTCAAATTCATCTAAAGTAATTCACATATTCCCAATGCCATAGATCTAAACTCAAATTCTGCACTTGATCTTGCCACTACTTTCTGCTTCTTACTTCTCCATGTTACAAGGTTACCACCTAGAAGTGTACAATAACCAGATGTTGATCTATGTCGACCAAAGACCTTGTATAATCTGCATTGGTATAAGCTTCTAATGTCATATCTGTGACTGTTTGTCGCTTAAACATAATTCCACTTCCTGGGCTACCTTTCAAGTATTGTAGTATTCTGTTTTCTTCCTTGAGATGTGATTCTTTAGGATTGTGCATAAATTGACTAATCTTGCTCACTGCAAGTGCTATATCTGGTCTTGTATGTGCCAGATATATCAACTTCCCAACAAGCTTCTGATATGATACTTTATCTACAATGGGATCTTCTGGAGCATCACTTAATCCATGATTGAATTCTATCGGTGTGTCTACTGGTTTATCACTTAATCCCTTGCTTTGAGTGAGCTACTTCAATGCCTAGAAAGTTGATAGGATCTACGGGGGAGAGAGTGATTTAGACAATGGGAGGAACAATAGAAAAGGGACTGAACCGTTGGTGTGGAAAGTGTATTCCAGAAGGAAGAACAGTGAGCCAGGGGGAAGTTAGTTATTAGCTGATGTGACAAATTAGTTAGGCATAACAGATGTACCTAGAGAGGGGGGTTTATAAAGGGAGGAGCGTAGGCATAAAAGTGAGAATACTTTGTGACAGAAGGATATTCATACCTTCTGAGGAGCAATTCTGCTCTGGTTAGTGAGAAATATCATACTTCTATACTGTAATGATATATACATTACGGTTATATTGAATTAATACAGTAAATCTCTAGTATTCAAAGATTAGAGTTCTAACATTGGTCCGACCTGCCGGATACCGAGAGGGGAGGATCAACTTTTGAAGGACTTTCACAAACACTAAAATATTCAGAGTCAACATACCTTGATGCCACCTAAGATGTCCGATAGAGTAGAAGTGTTGGAATCCCGCATGGCAAATCTGGAGGTTGGAGTAGAGGAAATTCAATCATCCATGTGGATGGCTATGGGGGAAATGCAGCGGGCTTTGTTGTTGGAGATGAGCAAAATGATGGGAAAAAGACCAGAGGAAGGACAAGGGAGTGATACCGTAGGAAGAGGGCCAACGTTGGCGGGTGAAAGAAATACACAACCTCCTCGGCAATCAACTCCGATGGAGCATTCCTATGACACAATGGAGGAATACCGGATGTCAGTACGTAAAGTAGATTTACCAATGTTCGACGGGACTGATCCAGTGGGATGGATTACGAGGGCAGAAGTTTACTTTGAGGTTCATAATACCTCAGAATCGGTGAAGGTTAAACTAGCACTTTTAAGTATGGAAGGATCAACCATACATTGGTTCAACCTTCTGAAGGAGACGGTGGAAGAGCTAGACTGGGAAAAATTTAAGAAAGCTCTAGTAGATCGTTATGGAGGAAGACTATTTGATAACCTGTTTGAGGAGTTGTCGGATCTGCGACAAACGGACACTGTTGAAGAATATATTGAAGCCTTCAAGTTCATCTCGTCGCAGCTGGGTCGACTACCGGAGGAGCAATTTATGGGGTACTTAATGCGTGGCTTGCGAGCTGATATTTGAGGGAGAGTACGTACGTTTGGACCTGTGAATAGGTACCAATTGATGAAGACAGCGAGGGCAGTGGAAGATGAGGTAAACGGTGAGTACGGTGGTGTCGAAGGCTCGGGCTCTCGAATGCGCATATGGACTCCACACAGAGGAAGTCCTTTTAGGGGCAATTTCTAGGTCAACCCAACCCATAGGGAGACGGAGCCTCCAAACCCGACAGGTTGTGGGAGGTATGTGGGCGGCGTTGGGGCAGGAAGAACTCGGGAACCAACCGGGTCTCAACCCGAACCACATGCGCAGCACTGAATGGTCAGTCCAGCCATGGCGACACCCACCAGGCACTCGGAAGGTGATAGGAGGGGACCGACGGAGAGGCATAGGGGATTGTGTCATCTCTCGTACCAAGAGCTCATGGATCGAAAGGCGAAGGGTCTATGTTTCAGGTGTGGGGAGAAGTTTCATCCTCTTCGTTAGTGTGTAGAAAAACAACCGAGATTATTGATTTTGGATGACAATGAAACCTTGAATGAGAATGGAGAAATTATCGCATTGGAAGCAGAAACTGGGGAGGAGGGTGATATAGCTCTGGAATGCCAAACTATGGGGGTAATTGGAGTGAATGGAGCACTAATACCTGAGACTAAAACTATGCGGATGGCATGGAACCTACAAGGAGTTTCGATTGTGATTCTAGTGGATAGCGGGGCTAGCCATAACTTCATTTCTTCTGAGCTGGTCAGTGGTTCGGGGTTGACAGTGGGGTCAAGCAAAGTATTAGGAACAAGATTGGGAGATGGCCATAGGGTGACTACTCGAGGGAAGTGTTTGGAAATTCCTATTCGGGTGGGAAAAATGGGTTGGAAGATTGATGCTTATGTCCTAGATTTAGAAGGAATGGATGTGATCTTAGGGGTTGCTTGGTTACAAACACTAGGAAAGGTCATGGTGGGTTGGAAGGAGATGACCATGTAATTCCAACATGAGGGACAAAAGGTATAACTTTGTGGCAATGTAGGCCTCCAGATCACACCGAAGAGAGGCAGTGGATACCACGAAGATTCAGTGTGTTGGCAGGGTCTCCTTGCTATCTTGGGTGGGAGTTTCCTATCGACTGAAGGAATAGCTATAAGGGAGGAGCAACAGATTAAGCTTACAAAAGAAGAGGAAGGGGAGTTGAACCAGGTGTTGAATAATTTTCCAGAATCTAAAAGTGTGTTGGCCAGTAGAGCAGTACCTACATTTGGGGACTCAACACAGCAACGGTTGGTCAAATGGAAGGGCCAGACAGTGGAACAAGCTACATAGGAGGATGAATATGTGAACTGGAGTCAATTTCCTCACTTCAGCCTTGAGGACAAGGCTGCTCTTTCAGGAGGGGGCAGTGATAGGATCTATGGGGGAGAGAGTGATTTAGACAATGGGAGGAACAATAGAAAAGGGAATAAACCGTTAGTGTGGAAAGTGTATTCCAGAAGGAAGAACAGTGGGCCAGGGGGAAGTTAGTTATTAGCTGATGTGGCAAATTAGAACTTAGGCATAACAGAATGTACCTGGAGAAGAGGGTTTATAAAGGGAGAGAGAGAAGGGAGGAGGGTAGGCAGAAAAGTGAGAATACTTTGTGACAGAAGGATATTCGTACCATCTGAGGAGCAATTTTGCTCTGGTTAGTGAGAAATATCATACTTCTATACTGTAATGATATATACATTACGATTATATTGAAATAATACAGTAAATCTGTAGTATTCTAAGACTAGAGTTCTAACAGAAGTACTTTAACTTTTCTAGCTCCTTGGTATCAAATCCTTCAAGAGACATTGCTTCAGATTTTTTCTTTCTTCTACATCATTACCTGTCACAATAATATCATCTACATAAACTAATAATGTTGTGACCCCCTCTCCCCCTCACCGCACCACTTAGCTCATGAAATCATCACCTTAGCAAACCTCCTAAACCAAGCTCGTGGGGATTGTTTGAGCCCATAAAGAGCTTTCTTCAGCTTGCATACTATTCCTTCTTTAGATTCAAACCGGGAGGAACTTCCATGTAAATTTCCTCCTCTAGATCACCATGGAAGACCGCATTCTTAATATCAAATTGCTATAGATTCCACACAAAAATAGCAGCTAATGATAACAGTATTCTTACTGTGTTCATCTTAGCAACATGAGCAAATGTCTCAAGGTAATCGATGCCATAGGTTTGAGTGAACCCTTTAGCCACCAATCTTACCTTATATCTTTCCACCGATCCATTAGCCTTGTATTTTATAGTGAAAACCCACCTACACCATCTAGTTTCTTCTCTCTTGGCAATTCCACTAACTCCCATGTCTTGTTCTTCTCAAGGGCCTCCATTTCAGTTTTCATAGCATCCTTCCATTTTTTGTCTCCTAATGCCTCAGTTAGATTTTTCGGTATGGGAATTGTATGGAGATTGGTTAGGAAGGCTCTATGTTTTTGGGACAGGTTCTGGTAAGACATGAAAGAAAATAGTGGGTGTCTTGTGCAGGTTCTTGTTCCTTTCCTAAGTGCAATTGATAGGTCCTCAATCCTTGTTTCTTTTGGTTCTTTTGCTGGTTCAAATGATTCAACTCTTGGCTCACAATCTGGTGTGATGTTTTCATTTGGAAGTTGAGCAACAACACAAATGGGAGACTGAACTTGTGCTGGTTGAGAGACTGGTACCTCCCTCTAGGAATAAACTTGTAGTGGCTATTTGTCAGTAGGTGTGGCTAACTCAATTGAGGAAGAAGTGGATTTAGGTACAAAAATAGATTTAGGCACGGTTATGTCTTGAGATTAAACAAAATTAGGATCTAGAAGAAACACATCCTTCGCTTTATCTTCACTCAAGATCTCCCCTGAAGATAGGTGTGCTGAAAAAAGGATTCATTCTCAACAAAAGTAACATTAGCTGAGATAAAATTTTTTTAGAAGGTGGATGAAAGCATTTATAATCTTTTTGGGTGGAGGAATATCCAATAAAAATGCATCGAAGAGCTTGTGGATCTAATTTGTTCCCATTGTGAGAATGGATGTCAACAAATGCAACACAACCAAAGATTCGGGGTATCTGATTGTTTGACACAGAAAATTTGGGAAAAACTTTGTGAGAATGTCAATTAGACTTTTGAACCCAAGGACCCGTGTTGGAAGTCTGTTAATGAGATGGGCAGCAGTTAGTACTGCTTCTAGAGTCGTTCTTAATATTTTATAGGCCCTAGACAAAGTAAAAAAAGTTTATATTTTTGCTTATTTTTGATCCCTCATATAGAATAAAAATAAACAAAATATAGGTTCTTTTTGTTATTGAGGTCAAGAGTAGGCCCCTATTTTATTTTATTTTATTTTTTATAAGGATAAAAGTAGGCCCTATTTTATCATTTATAAGGATGGGCCCTGGGTAGGTGCCTACCCTGCCCTTGCCCAGGGCCGGCCCTGACTGTTTCATCCCAGTATTGTTTTGGAATATTCTTATAAAATAGCAATGCTTTAGTGATCTCTAGGAGATATCCATTTTTTTTCTCAGCTACCCCGTTTTGTTATGGAGTAGTAACACATAATGACTCATGAATAATTCCTGTTTTCTTAAAAAATGAAGAAAGGGTTTGATTGAAATAGTCCTTGGCATTGTTGGATCAAAATCTCTTAATTTTGACATCAAATTGAGTATGAATCATGTTATAGAACTTAAGAAAAACAGTACTAACATCAAATTTATTTTTCAAGAGGTAAAGCCATGTGACTCGGGTACAATTATTAATAAATGAAACAAACCACCTAGCCCCTGAAACATTTGGAATGTTAGAAGGTCCCCAAATATCACTATGAATGAGAGAAAAAGAAACAAAGGTTTTATTGTTGCTTATTGGAAAGGAAGCACGTTTGTGCTTTGCAAGTTTACAATCTTCACAATGAAAAATTTCAGACATAAGACCTCTAAACAACAAAGGAAACGTCAACTTAAGAATTCTAAGAGATGGGTGACCTAAACGACGATGATGAAGCCAAATTTTATCTTGGTTTGACATGACAAATTCAGAAACAAAGGATGTAGATAAGGATTTTCCAACTTCTGGTTTATTGGGTTGTTTTTCCAAAAAATAGAGACCATCTCTCTGACTAACTCATCCAATCATCTTCTTCGTGCCTAGCTCTTGTTGAGGTTGGCTTTTCAAAGGACTTGACAAATGTTTTTAGTTTCTCCATTTCTTCGGTATTGAACTCAGGAATAGGTTTTTTAGAATTTTCGTCATTAGTTGACGAAGTGCTCATCTTATGTGCTTGATTTCGGTCATTCCCAATATGATTGGGCTTACCATGAAGTTTCCAGCACTTCTCCCTAGTATGCCAATGCTTTTTGCAGTATGTACAGAATAGAGAATCTTGATTAAAAGGTTTGGATGAGTCCACTTTAGTAACATCCTTCAATTCCATGGCCTTGGTAATAAGTGCAGAACCATCTCCTCCTTGAGGTTCAAGCATAACACTTTAATGTCCCTCTTCCGCATGTATAATAGCGATCGTCTCATTTAGAGTTGGTAGGTTTTGTTTTCCCACAATTTGCACCCTTACAACATCAAATTCCATGTTTAAACTTGCTAAAAAATCATAAATACGATTCTTTTCCACAAAAAGTTTCAGAATTGTTGGATCTTCACTACAACGCATTTGGATACATTGATAATGATCCATCTCCTGCCACAAGTTTTGTAAGAGACTCAAATATTCAGTGACAGTCCGAGTCTCCTGTTTAGCTGCTGAAACTTTCGTCCTAATCTCATAGATTTGTGCAACATCATTAACTTTGGAATAAGTCTGCCGAATAACTTCCTATATCTCCTTGGCAGTTCTTAGGAACATAAATGTGTCACTAATTTCTAGCAGCATTGAGTTCCATAACCAAGACATAACCATGGAGTCTTGTTCATCCCGTGCCACAAATTTTGGATCATCCTGTGAACGACCAGTACCCAATAAATGGCTCAATTTCCCTCTCCCCTTTAGGAATGTGTGGACCAGTTGTGACCACTTCAAATAGTTCTTCCCATTCAATCAATATGCAGCTTAAATATTCTGTAAATTTTCGAGTATAGCAGTAGCAGTATTCTCGACAAAGGGGCTGATGATTTCAGCAGAACTGCTAGCTGATTATGACATGATTGATTCGGTAAGACTAAGGAAAGGAGCAGAAAAATTTGAGTGATAAGGCTAGGACATTTAGAGGGACAGTGGAGATGAGACTCTCGGTCAGTATGACCAGAGAAAAAATTAAAGTTTTAGGAAAGAGCCAACAGCTCTGATACCATGTAAAATATTAGCAGAGGAGAGATATTTTCATTCTCATAATCAGTAGGTTACAGCTATAGTCAATTATATACAATTGTCTATACTAAATATAGTATCAGATTTTCTAAGATACATGAAAATTTGTATCTTATTCTAATCCTTAAAAATTAGGGATTTATATGATTTCTATAGCTATACAATCTTCTAGATAATGCTACTTGTATGGAATGAAGTTCCAATGGATTTCATTACAAGGCTTCCCAAATCCTAAGGTTATGAAGTTATAATGAGGTAGTGGATCGGTTGTCGAAATATGCTCATTTTCTACTTCTGAAACACCTATTCACCGCTAAACCAGTGGTTGAAGTGTTCATACGAGATGTGATGAAGCTACATGGTATCCCTAGCTCCATGTTGAGTGATAGAGATCCTCTTTTCATAAGTAATTTCAGGAAGGAATTGTTCAGGTTACAAGGGATAGTATTGAAGATGAGTTCATCCTATCATCCTCAAACGGACTACCAGACGGAAGTGGTTAATAGGTGTTTGGAAACCTACCTTCATTGTTTTGCGTTTGAGCAGCCTAAACACTGGTCTCATTGGTTATCTTGAGCAGAGTATTAGTATAATACTAATTACCATGTTTCAATTGGGAGGGCTCATTTTGAAGTTGTATATGGTTGCCTACTGCCATCTATATTGCACTTCTTCCAAGGAGAGACTCAAGTGGAGTCAGTAGCACTAGCCTTGGTTGATAGAGATGAGGCTTTACGCTAGCTTAAACACAATTTACTTCGTGCCCAGTCTTCGATGAAGAAATTTGCAGATGCTCATAGAAGGGAGGTAAAGTACTAGGAAGGAAACTTGGTCTATGTTAAGCTAAGGCCACATAGATAGCTCACCATGGCAAGACGCATCTGTCCTAAGCTGTTTGCAAGGTTATGGCCCTTTTAAAATCATTGGAAATGGTAGGGCATGCTGCTTACAAATTACAACTTCCACCTACAACCAAGGCACATTCAGTTTTCTATGTTTCTCAACTGAAGAGGCGGTGGGTGATCACCCTATTGAGCAAGATCTTCCTCAAGGATTAGAGGTGGACATTTCTCAAAGGGTTGAGCCAGAAGCAATCTTGGCTTCACGCATCATCAAGTCCAAAGGCAGAAAGATTCAACAATGGCTTATCCGATGGAAGGCTAAGCCAGCAGAGAAAGCAACCTGGGAGGGTATAGATTTCATTAACGGACAATTCTCTTTTAATCACCTTGAGGACAAGGTGCCCATTAAGGAGGAGGGAATTGTCAACACTTTCCTATTAATCAACCCATACAAACTATGCCCATTAAAACCTACACTCGTAGGAACAAATCGGGAAAGGGAGGAGAGTCAGCTGCCATGTAGGCAAGTTTGTTAGAAGGTAGTTATGGAGAAAGTGAGAAGAGATATAGCTGAACACTGAGGATAGGGAGGGGTACGGTTTTTGGTAATCATCGTAAGGTTGGTTTAGGCCTGGTTCTACCAGGAGGGGGGACTTGCTCCCGCTTGTTTTTTATCTTCTATACGTATCAATAATACAGTCTCTATTGAGGTTCCTATCATATTTGGCTTAGCTGCTAAACTGAACTTGCAATAATTAATTTTGCTGCTACCTGTAGTAAGCTTGTTTCATCTCCTTTGTGGATTCTGAGTTATCATTCCCTTGATGGTAAGTCACCTATTTTAAAGTAGATAGATATGGGTGCTATATATATGGGTTTCTGTTTATATTGTGTTAACTGAATAATCATAGATGGTAATGCTTGACATATGTGCATGTACCATTATCTAATTTCTAAAGAAATTGTATCATTAAACTTGATTTTGGAGGTGGTTATTACATTATGCAATTATGACTTTGATGCTTAAAAGTTTTTATAATCTCTCTGGAAGATCGTTATAAACACTCTCCACCAGTGCTTCCCACCGGTAAACCTCTCTGTTCTCTAATTGTCACAGAGACAAGCAATTTGTATTGTTTGCCAACTTAATGATGGGGCAATTGCATGGAGTCAAATGAGATGTGCACAAAGAGGTTTTATTATCATTAGTTTCTAAAAATGTTCACTTGAAATTGTCAATTGGAGCTTGAGATTTGCATTAGAACATTCAATTTTTGTTTGTTGGCCTTGCTAGTTCTTTTTACTTTTCTGTTTTTGGTTCATTTTTCAGAAAGTAGTTGCTTTGTCTTGTTTGAGAAATGCCAGAAATAGTGGTTTTAAGAAATATTATTGCACTTTCTCATGTCTGATAGTTTACATTGGTTAGCAGTTAATTCTCTGCTTCTTTGATCTCTGATGAATTAAGCCTTCGTTGGCATTGGTTGACTCTTGAGTGCAAAAAGTTGCTCATTCATGCTGTTAGGAGAAGCTTTTGACGTGGCACCTCTTCTCTGCTGTATACCATTTTCCATGTAGTCTACTCCTCCCAGTAATAATTAGTGAATCTGATGAGCCACTGGTTTGAAGTGGTGCTTATTGTCTGACAATTGTAATTGTGCATTTCATTGGCGACCTTGTGATCAGGATATTCCAATTTCTAGTTCTTCATTCATGGCACTATCGATCATGTTGATCAATAAGAATAAGTGGGTAAATCCTGCGTAAATCGTGTTCTGATCATTCCGAAAAATACATTTATTTACACATAAATCCTTATAGCTTTGTCTTTGATATTGCTTAAGAAGATAAGATAATCATCGGCCATGATAAATCCTAGGTGTGTTACTGTTTATTGCAGGACAGATATTCCTGCTTTTGGCTACGTATATTTTTGTGGAGATGAATTGTCTTGAGATACTTTCAGCACCTCGACAGTTGTTTAACTTATGTATCTTACTATAAAGTTATGATTAACTTGTTGGATTGTCCGGTTGAAACTATAAGTTTTTCAGATTCTCTTTTCAATCACTTGAGCAGTTGAAAAATGGGGGATCCCATAATTGTCTTCTCTGGTTTGGTTTCTTTGGTTACTGAAACTCTACGTATAGCTCACAGAGAGACAAAAAAGAACAGGTAGGGAGGGTGTACATGGAAGATCGAGCATGGATTTCTTTACATCCTATGTAAAATGTTCAGTGGTGTCAAACTTTGTTCAGAACTCACTATCAACTTTATCAGCCTCTATCTTTTGGTCCATGGATCCTGAGAAGCTTGGAGTTTCATCTGCCATTGAGTTCTACTTCATATTTTGATCTCTCAACTTTGTGGATAGAATTCTTCAACTCCTTTTGAATGTTTAGCCTTGATGGTGACAGTACAATATCTTTCCAAATTGAACCAGCTGCACAAGCTGGATTTGGACTCTTGTAAAGTTCATAAATTGACTCTGCTTCCTCGTTCAAGCAACCAACTCTTTTTAAACAGTCTATTTCATCAGGGTCAACCAGCAGAGTTTTGTCTCTCTCATTCCATCCTATCAACTTCGCAATCATTATTTTGTTAGTCTCATTGAAACATTTTCAACAACTTCCAATTACAATATCTTTTCACAGGTCTAGATCTCATAGCATGGATATTTCTTCTCAAGTTCTTAGTTGTTCTACGTTAATCATATTCCTTCATTACATGTTTTTATCAAGAACGTGAAGAGTATGCTAGAGGTTCTGCATTTGAGGTAGCTGAGTTGAGGAAACTGCAATTGTATTCTTTTAATTAGGCTTCAAAACCTATAAGCTACGTGGATTAAACCTTTCTAAATCTAGTAAAGAATAATTTTGGAAATTAGTTTAGTGGGTTATGTTAATCTATTTCAACTTCAGGTGAAATTGACTACTAAGAGAGCTATTAGCAGGATTTAATGTTTACTGAAGCTACAATAGAAGAACGAAGTTTGAGGAACATATTGTACCTTAGGTGCGCCTTCCAAGGCATTGGTGCAATATAACCTAGCGTTGTCCACCAGTTGGCAGTAGGTCAAAAATGCATTTGCAAATCTCTTGTGGGACTTCAATTGTGACCTTACCCTCACAGCTCTTCTGCACATTATGGCTCTCCTGTAACAATGTCCAGATATTGCAAATCAGTATCTTGGGAAGAAAGAGCTTTCTTGATGTTGTTAGCAATTGAAGCTAGAACATTTAGGGTAGTCTTAAAGTCTCTCACTCACCTTATGCCTCTGACCACAGCTAAATAAGCATCACAAACAACCCCAACCAGTTCTATTCTATATGGTTTTCTCTTTTTGCTTCCCTCTTCTTGTGGCTGTTCTTCGTCAATTTGCTCCCAATAGTTCTCACTTATAGTTCCATCATCAGTGGCCTTGTAACCAGCTCCCATGCGATATCTTCAGCGATGGACATTTCTGGCCATTGTTATGGTTTGCACAACAAATGGTGCCCAGGAGAGTGTGCCATCCATAATCACATCTCGCCCTTCATTCAATGCTGTCACTAAAAGAGATGATGCTGCATCTGTGGATGATTGATGAACCTGTTTGAAAGTAGTTGTGTTAGCATCTTATACTCTTTGCAGACCCTTGAAATTTCAGGAAGGAGACCATATTGAGTAATCGATGAACATCTATATCCATAGGAGACAAACGTGCCATAGGAGAAATTTTTAACTAATAAAGTTAGACAAGTTTCCGTGGAAGGACATCTTGTCAACTAGAAGAAGATGAAACATATTCTTGATTTGGAAGTGAATTCTGTTATCTCTACCTAGAATATGAGCAGTTCATAGGGTTCTTTCAAATATATACATTATTTTGATTATTTAACTTTGCATTTGCTAGAGTATTAGCTATATTGATGCATGGTGCTAATAGGTTCACTAGCTAAGAAAGACTGTAAAGACCAATGAACGGTAGAAGAGTCATTTTATCCTACCAGTTCAGCGGTTCGGATCATGTCAACATGTCCTTTTGAGCTAAGAGCTTTGTAGATGACATCTGATTCTTTGAAAGCATCTGCTTCAATAATGACTGCATTTCCTGCTGCTCCTGCCCAGAATGGTCTGTTTCATAATGCATACAAAACCACAGCAACAAATTGTTAGTTCAAACTAACTTTGCGTTGCGTTGCTGATTGTTCCAATAATGGATGTTTAGGAACCATATTCTTACTCTTTGATGATGTCCTTAAGAACAGTACTTTTTCCTGCTCCCATGCCACCTCCCATGAAGAGAAGGACTGGACTTCTGTCACTATGTGCCATTGGAGCCATCACTTCTGTACATCGAGAGTCATCAGTTGATACCAGGCCCATCGCCTTCATTTCTTCCACTAATGTATTGAATACTCTAGCTACCTTCAAGTTCTTTGTTACTCTCTCAAATCTCTGTTCCCTAAATGATAAGCACAAGAACCATGCCTTTTCTTGTTACAAATTGTAACTAGGGTATTCTAAGCTACAAAAGGAGAAGTATAATTAGATATTGAGGGATTAGCTTAGAGATTAGTATTCCCTTCAATTGTTATACGAGTGGAATCAAGTTTGTATGAGCATAGATGTCAGTATTAAAGATGCTTGCTAAAACTGAAAGTCTGTTTACTCCAATACTTGATGATCACAACAATAGGCACCTAGTCGCTGCCATGACAATGTGCTTGAGCTTCTTTTTAGGCTCTGCATCCGCACTTAAAACCTGACATTGAATGAGAGAAATGCAATGTATAAGCAATTCTGGATAGCTTGATGAATAAATCCCCATCTACAACACCTAAATCCAAGGAAAGAGAATGAAGATTTTGTTCAAGAATATATCTTGATTTATGTACCTGAGAAATCAGCAGATCTGCATGACTCCAATGAAATGCGAAATAACTAAGAATACATCTTTAAAACTCCTCAACAAGCTTTACAAAGAGTGAATCTGCATTAGGTTCCTCAGCAAAGAATGAAAACATATCTTCTTCGCACCCTTCACATTTTTTGATGTACTCAGCTGCCAACTTGTTAAGCTGTGGACATCGTCTCTTGTCGACTATTCCCATTTGCCTAGCTACGCTCATGATTAAGCCAGAAAACATGTACGTATTAATGACAAATTAGTTGAAAAGCGATCATGAAAAATCTCGTAACGTAAAAAGTATATTATTATTGAATGAAACAAAAGCATATTGTAAAAAAAAAAAAAATCCTCGTGCATACTACGATACATTACCTACATAATGAGGGAACCCTTCAAGCTTTTCAGCATGACCTCTTCGGGAGGGTCTTAATCGTGGGATAATCTTTTGATCCCCTGCCTTTTTGATACGGTAACGTACTGCTGCTGCTATGATTATACCAAATGAAGAGGCGACAAGGATCTATGTGAAAGTCAGCTTATTGTTAATTACGATCTAAACAGAAGAAAAATTCAATGATGAACGGAACAATACACTCAATCTATAAGAAAACAAGGTGATGAGATTTGTTTCTTCATGATTACCTTTTTGCATGTTTCAGAACTCCAGGAAGAATTTTCAGATGTATTCAATGCTGGGGACATGGAAACCAAGTTTGCCATTGCTCTTTCTTCGTAGTTGCATGTTATTCGTTATATTTGTTTTGGGACTCCAGTCAAATAACGACATATGTAGTTAGCTAACTGATTTTTGACCATGTGTAGTACTTAGATCTCGGTTCCTAGACATGGTACAAATGACCTCACTCCATTATATTTTGTCACATAATTCCTAAGATAAATTAGAATTTGTAAAGATGGTAGGAAGAGCTGTATCACCTGATGTTTGTAAAATCTGTCATTTAGGTCCACTATCCAAGGATGAAAATAACCAATGAACTTGTTACCAGAGTTGCTAACTCAAAAGAACGACTGGAACGTGAGAGCCAAAATGTTGGTGACTAAAATACCTTTCGCAGCTCAAATTGTAATATGAATTTGCTTGGTATTGATGCATTGGAAAAGATAAACAAATACAATTTCAATTCAAGAATTGTAAGTTGAAAATTCTTAAAAAGAACATAAATTTTATTGATGAATATAGTTTCTCTCAAAAGTTTTACATAAATCCTTATTGATCTTAGGAAGAGTTCTAGACAGATAGAAAGCTCTAATTCATCTTAGGAAGAGTTCTAGACAAAATAGGAAACATGTAATTCACCTTTAGAAAAGTTCTAAATAAAATAGGAAAGGAATGTTGGATAAGATGTAATCACGTGTTGTTGAATGTCCCAGTTTGTCTAAGGATTCAAATGCCTCATCATTCACCTCCACATGTTAAAGAAATCATCCTTGAGTTATTGTCAGCTTATCCGAGCTCTATTTCATGGAAGAAAGGCGAAAATTCAATAACATTGAAGGTTGGAGAGATATTATTCATCTATAGAGGTAGTAAATAATGTGGGCATTGTCATTAATTTCCTTTTAATTCGGAATGGACCATAATTCTTTTGTTGTAGTGTATGATGACTTCTAATAGTTCAGTTTTTGCCAAGGAAAACCATAACTTCGTCTTCAACATTAAACATTTGAGCTCTCCTATATGGATCAACTTTAGCCTTCTTATTAGCTCTTTTAATCTCCTTCTTTACCTTCACTTGAATCTCTTATGCCTCTTTAGCTAACTTTGCAACACTACGAGAAATGTTAGAAGATTTAGGCAATTTAACAAGATTAAGAGCATGATCTACCTTGGTGTAAACCACAACAGTTGGCAATCAACTAATGATACTATAAACTACATTGTTGTAGGCAAATTCTGCTTGTGTAATTAATAAATCTTAACTTTTTTATTTTTTTCACGACATATGCATCTTATTAAATTAGTCAAAGTCTTGTTCACAACCTCTATCTAGCCATCAGTTTATGGGTATGCAATGCCATTATACATAAGAAAATAATCAAATAAGCCCCATAAGGTCTTCCAAAAATACTCAAAAACTTGGAGTCAAGATTAGAAGTAATAGATTTAGGAACATTATGAAGTCACACCATTTCTCTAAAAACTAGCTTGGCAATTGCCGTAGCATTCGTTGTCTTCTTACAAGGGATAAAATGTGTCATTTTAGAAAACTTGTCCAGAATCACAAAGATAGAATCTATACCTCTTTGTATTCTTGGAAGGCCCAATATGAAATATATAAACAAATCCTCCTAAATAGCATTAGAAACTAGTAATAGTATATACAAATTAACATTTAAAGCATGCCCCTCGTGAGCTTAGAAAACTTGACACCTCTCTATAATAGTAACAATTTTTCTCCTCATCTTCGACTAATAGTGTCTCTTTCTCACCTCTTTAAGAGTCTAGTCTCTACCAAGGTAACCAACTAAGCCTCCCCCATACAATTCTCTAATTACCTTCTTCTTAAGTGAAGTTTCTAAAAGACAAAGTTGATTTCCTTTTATAAAAAACCTATCATGTACATGGAAATAATTATGAGACTTTTTCATCAAACACCAATTCTATATCTCCCCAAAATCTCCATCACTCTCATATAACTCCTTTAAAGGCTCAAGACCTTAAACCTCCATACTCAAGATCTTCACTATATCAACCCTTCTACTTATTGCATCATCAATCACTTTATTCTTCCTTACCATGTGTATCAATTCATATGGGAATTTATCAATAAAAACTGACCTTATAGGATGCATCTTTGTTCTCAATTGCCTTTGACTTCCCAAATACTGCAAAGCTTGATGATCAATGTATAAACTCAACTATTTCCTAATTAAATAATGTTCTTAAATCATTAACACTCTTATAATAGCATAAAATTCTTTATCATAAGTAGATCACTTTTGTTTAGTATCACATAATTTTTTGCTAAAGAAGGGCATTGTCTTTTTCTCTGGAGATAACATGGCTTCAATTCCAACTCCATTAGCTTTACATTCTACTTTCTCACTCAAGATTTTGTTCTCCTTTGGACTCGTATGGTAGTAAGGTAAGTTAGGTAAACTAGCCCTAGGAACCAAATCAATATGGTGTTGGATATCTCTTACTAGAGTTAATCCATTAGGTAGCTCATAGGATATGACATCTTAAATTCTTCTAAAATTGGCTCCACTTTTAAATGAATCTCATTTTTTCTCTTTTCACTCTCTTTTTACCCTTTTGCTATCAACAAGTGTCCCTCACTTATATCTTTCATCTGGCTATCAAAACTTCCCTTATTATTTTTCAATTCAAATAATAGCTTCTGATGTGAGCAGGAGTAAGGATCTTGAGAAGATGGCAAACTTCGAGCCTATTGGAGGAGAGTTTAATGGGATTGGGCCTAAACTAATCCACTTAACTCAAATCCTTGGACCGGATACACTTGGAGCTTGAAAACATGAAGACTTGGACAATTTAATGCTTCATCACTTAAGCTCAAGAAGATATCAAACCTATTTATTTAATTTTTGGACTTCGTTTTATTTTGGACTTCTATGTATTTTAGCCCAACCTTTTATTATTTGACCTTGGTATAAATACTTATGTTTAGGGTTTTACAATTTTTAGATCATATTATTTGAGTGCCGTCGGCTTTAGGGAAAAACATTATTCTCTTGTTCTTGTTACTTTTTCGAACCATCTTTCACTTATCAATTGTTTTTTCAATTGAGGCGTGTTGATTGTTCGCTTTTCTTGTTTTATTTTGATCATCGGGATTGCTTGGAACAAGTTTCTGAGAGGTGTCGTAGAAATCAAAACCCTGCATATCTTTATTCCATCGAATTGTCGTCGATCTTTTCGCGAAGCGCATTATTTGGTATCAGAGCTAGTTTGGAGGAGAATTCTTATTCAACTCCATCAAAATTCAGGAAATCATTGCCCATCGCCATCCAATTATCGTTGGATTTTTCATTCAGGTGTGAATTAACTTTAGGCCTAGGATTTCAATTTTCTTATTGTTTTTGTTTTAGTTAGAGTTTTCAGTTAGTTGTAGAAAACTTTCAGTTTATATAAAAAAAAGTGTCTGAAAAAAAGAGAGAAGAGAGTCGAAAAAAAGGAGGAAAAAAAAGTCAAAAAAAAAAAAAGAAAAAAAGTTTGAAAAAAAAGAGAGTCGGAAGAAAAAAGGAGAAAAAACGGAAAAAAGAGAGAAAAAATTCTGGAAATTTTTTTTTGGAAAATAAAATCTGGTTTCTCATATTTGTTACTTGAATGAGGTTTGTTGTTCTTGTTACTCGAGCTACATTGGGAGCATTGATTTGTTGAAACTGTGGTTCTGATTGCAACTTGGATTTCAGAGAACTTTGAGTGGTAAAAGGCAAGAGTGCGTGAGCTTATTAGAGGGAGTCATTGCCGTGACTTAAACACGAAGGGAGTGACAAATTCCTGAGTAAAACACGCGAAGGAGTGTGTGATGTTTTTTATCGCTAACTTTGTTTTGCAGGTATATCATTTTATTTACAATGTCACAGGGAGGTAGTAATGATGACAACCAAAGGGGAGATACAAACATCACTTTCACTTTGAGAGCCATGCAACAACAATTTGAGAAGTTCAATCTAGCCTTAAATGAGGTTAGGGGACAAATGGAAGAGCTCAGACAAGGGAGGCGCTAGGAACCTCATGGCAGGCGTGCAGATATACGTTAGCGACAACCACCACCTCGTCAACAATCACCACGAATGAGCCCGAGGAGGAGGAATTTGATGAGGTGGAGGAGGAGGAGGACTTTGAAGAGCGCATGCCTAGGAGAGCTCAGAGAGGAGAACCCCTCAACAGACGAGATGGAGACCTTAAATCCATCAAGATGCAGATTCCAGCATTCAAGGGAAGAAATGATGCTGAGGCGTACTTGGAGTGGGAGAGGAAGGTTGATATGATCTTCGAGTGTCATAACTTCTCGGAGGAGAAAAAGGTAAAACTTGCTGCTGTTGAATTTACAGATTATGCAATAATATGGTGGGCTTGTGACCTCTAGGAGGAGGAATGGAGAAAGACTCATCAATACTTGGGCAGCGATGAAGGCGTGTATGAGGAAGAGATTTGTGCCCTCTTACCATTATAGGGAGATGCATCAAAAGCTCCAAAGACTCACCCAAGGGTCTAAGTCAGTAGAGGACTACCACAAGGAGATGGAGATTGCTATGATCCGTGCTAATATAGTGGAGGACCCCGAGGCCACCATGGCAAGGTTCTTGAGTGGATTGAATAGGGAGATAGCGAATGTGGTGGAGTTACAACATTATTTGGAGATTGAGGACATGGTAAATATGGCCATGAAGGTGGAGAGACAGCTTAAGGCTAGAGTGGCCGCAAGGAGTGGAGCAAGTTCTAGTTATTC
>JANIHY010000009.1:25009256-25023709 GCA_027479065.1 Erythroxylum brevipes
AAATAGAATTAATAAAAAATGGGTAGGATATGAATATTTATTAATTTGAGTTGTTAACTAAATCTATGTTCAAATCTATATCTACATCTATTTTTTAGTATCTATTTAAAATCTATTTTTATTTCTATGTCTATTTTTCAGACCAGATTGTACAAATATTAACGGGGTTAAAATCCTACCGTAATCTATCCGTATCTCTAAAAGAGAAATGTGGCAGGGGTCTTCTACGGAGTAGAAAGAACACGCTTCATTAATAATGAGATATTTCGAAGTCAGTCGGTTCTAAAACAAGATAATTTACTGCCATAGCCGTAAAAGCAAAGAGTGTCAAACTGTAAAAGGATTGACTCATTTTTTACTTAAGGTAAGGTGAAATTAAAAATTATCAACATATTATTATATTTATTATCATAATACATATGTGATAGAAATTTATTTAAAAAATCCCTTCTCAACACAATAAAACATAAAAACAAAAGATTTTAATCAAGTATTTTTATCCACGAGATGTTAAAAAATGTAATTGTAATGATAAATCATGAGATCTTTTAAATGTATTAAGGTTGTCTTTTAACACGTACCACAAATGATTTATGAATGCTTATACAGAACCTAACATATATTTCATAAAATTTAAAAATATAATTTTTATTGTCAAAGACTAGGGCTTGAAATTAATAATATAATAACTAAGTAAAAGTAATAATATTTGGATGCTTTAATAAAATGAATAATTTCATTAAATTTTTATATTATTCTTTGGCACTCAACGCAAAAATTTATAATTATATTTTTCAAGTACTCAAAATTTATTTAAAAAATTTATTTTATAAATATATTTACTAGTTGTTCATTAGTGTTGCAATAAGCTATCTTTATACTCCTTTAGTAGCTATTTTCTTTACAAAAGATGTCAAGTCTTAGAGTATTTTGAACAACTATAATACAGTAGAAACTCATTTACTTAACTTCTGATGGTATTGTATTTGACAAATCCTTTGAGCTTCAACAAATAATACGTAAATCGAGATTGAAAACACAGTCTGATATGCTCTCACTCATCAAATGAACTTGTCTAATCACTATCAAAAAATACACAACTCAATATTTTTTTCAAAAAGTAATGTAGTTTATTGATTAATGAGTCAGTACGACGTTACAAGGTTCAAAAGTATCAAAGGAACAAAGAAATAAGGAAGCAATGTGTTCTGGTTACTATCTACTTTTGTTTCAATCTAATATTCATCTAATCTTCATGTCAGTTGAAAGGTTTGCATCTATTTTCCTTACTATCATGTTCATTCTACATTGGACTGTGATTTTCTAGTATACCTCATCTCTTTTCTCGTATCTGAAGATTCTCCTGTTTCTTTCTTACCAGATTGTGTACACCATGGTTACAAGGCTAATTCTCATCGCTTTATGATCTGTTTTGTTTCCCATTTTCATATTAGCTGTTGGATCTCAAATATTTTTTAAATCAATTTCTTATTTTTTTATTTTATTTTCTTAGAATTTAGTCATTTAGTTTAGCAAGCATAAGTAGAAATTAGAATTTTTTTGAATAGAAGTGTTAGAATTAAGTTAGAGTATACTATGGTGTTTAATAGGTCAAAGGAGTTAGTAGACATTATTTTAAATAAGGAGGGGTAAAATAGGAAAGAGAAGACAAAAGTAGTCTTGAAAATAAGAAAGAGAGGGAAGAAATTGTGAGAAGAAGAAGGAAAGAAGAAAAAAAATTGGAGAAGCTAGGAAAGAAGAAGAAAATCGTGAAGAAGGAGAAAAAAGAAGAAAGAACAGAAATCAACTTGTTTTAGGTAATTTCCATCATCTTTTCTTCTTACTTTGGTAGAAAAGAAATTAGGGAGATGAGTTTTGTGTTGGAAGAAAGAAGAGAACCAAGGAATCCATTTTGATTTTCGTGGGTTTTAAACTAGGTTTTAGTTTTTCTAGCCTAGACAAACCATTAGTAGGTTAAGTGTAAGCTCAATTTATTATATTGATTACTGAAGCTTTATGGGTTCTCTATTTGAACATTAGTTTGAATGGAAATTTGGTTTGTTTGAAAGAAACCAAGACAATCTCATACAAGAGCAAGAGGAAAGACAAACTTGAGTTTGGATTTCCAAGCAATTTAGGTGGGTAATATATTTATAGTTATTTTGAAGATGGGCAAAATTTCTTACCTATGTGTGTATGCTTAATTGTTTGATTTTCAATTGTTATGTCTATTGGAAAAATGCCTTATAATTGATTATCATGTTATGCTTTGAAAGATGTTATAATATTTGGTATGATCAAAAGAGGAAATAGCATAAGAAGCATTAAAATATGAATATATGATGGAATGAATTAGACATAAAAAAATTGTTTGTGTTTGGGCAAGAGAAATATCATTACGTTCGTCACTTGCACGTTGACTTAAAGCTTGCTACCAACTGCCCGCTTGTGGCATATGAGCTCCTAAGAAACGGACTCATTTAAATCATGGTACAAACTTCGGTTTCTCCATTTTGATCCATGGGACTCTCAAACTATTATATTTGTGCATTTCATTTTTCATTTGACAAGTGTAATACACAATTGAGTGTTGTGTTTTGATGGCTAAATATACATGAGATGCTTTATGTTATAACATTCTTGATTATGAGATCTTGAGCTAGAATTGTGATGATTTAATTGTTAGATTAAAATGAGATATAGATGTATGTATATATATGCTTGATTGTGCTCGTTACCGATGGCTATAAATATATTACTGCTGATCTTCGTAGCTCAACCTATTAATTTTCACTTCTTAGGTGTAGAACAAGAAGGTTATTGATCCTTGCAAGACAATGGCAAACTCCAAGATAGCTATCTTTTGGGAAGCTTTATAAGCATATTGAACATGAGCATTCATTTATATTTCATATTTGATATCAAGCTAATAATGTAGCTGTTGATATGTAATTAAAGCTATGCTCAAACTCTGCTTTCGATTTAGTAATGATATTACGAATTGAAGAAGTTTCTTTTGTACATGTTTATGTTTATCTTCTTTGTTGAGTTGTCAATTTGTTGTTGTTGGAGGTAGAATTGTATATGTAATTAGTGTTGGATTGTTAGGTTCTGGGTTATTGATTCAAAGGTTTTGCCATGACAAAGGAATGACTTTGGCTGCGGCAAACCTTTCCCGAGAGGTGTTTCAGCTCGATCTCGAAACTTCTCCGCGGCAAAGTTAGACTTTTTTCGCAGCATATTTTTCCTAAAGGATACGTTTACTCAATTTTGGGATTTCGCCGCTGTGAAGCCAGAATTTGGCCACGATGAACTTTTCCCAAAAGGTCCTTGGAAATATTTCTTAGTTTTGTCACGGCGAAACATTTACTTTGTCGTGGTGAACCTGCCACTGCTGACGCTGAAATTGTCTTTACATATTGAAGCTTTCAACTTTCATCTCACATGATCCTTACCGGACCTTCCCAAATTGTCACCTCGGAATGAGCAACGAGACCTGGGCCTAACAGTAGCTATCCATTCTACTAGATCTTTCCAACTACTTCGAGTGTACCCGCAATTGACCATAATATGGTCTAGTGTTTCAAGATAAGAGTTGCAAAGCTCATAATTTGTTGATTCCATTGATAACTTGATCATGTCCTTAGTCAGGAGCCTCCTAACAATTGCCATCTATAGGATGAAAGCATGGGAGGGAATAATATCATTATCCCATACCAATTGGCTTCACTTAAATTTCTTATCTAGTTTAGAGAAATTTCCTACATCCTTTTGAGCTAAATACTTGGGATACATTAAACATCAAGAGGATTTCATCAGGTCTTATTTCCTAGTAGCTAGGCATGTTGTTCATTATAATATCCACTCCTCTACTATTGTGGAATGGCCATCTTCATTGATTGTTCATAATTAGTTTGCTTACCTTTATGTTTGAGCTTATAACTAGCTTTAGGTACTGGATCTCCTCTATCTTATACCGAGGGCCTCGACCATGCTAGTTATCATACCAAAATAGTGTTGATTCCCCTTTTTCAATTCTGCGATGGACTAGCTTCTGCATCCATTGTCTTTATTCCAAAATTTACCTTAAGTTCCATGAGATGTTCTACTTTGATTTGAGACTTCATAAATTGTTCTCTTTGATATAAACATTATGGACTTATTTTACCCATAGCTCCTCTTTTCGACTGCATAGCCACCATAACTTCTTAGCCATATTGATTTTATTGAGTAATTTGGCTGAATAGATCCCTAAGCCTCTTTGGTTCTTTTGTTGACATATCTTACTCTAGTTGACTTTTGCTTTGTTTTATCCCTCTCATAAAAAGTCTCTTAGCTTATTGTCTATCTCCTCGATAATACATTTAGGAAGAGCTATGAAGTTGATCTAGTATGTTGCCATGTTGCTCATAATGATTTGCACCAATTGCAATCTACCCCTAATGTTTGATTTTCTTATTAAGAATATCTATAGTGGTCTACAATTTGTTACATTGATTCTTTTTTGTAATATTTGCACTGCAAGGTATTTAATAGGTAATTGATCTTGTTTGAGCCCCCTCACCTTTGCTTTCGAGGCTATATCCCCTCTAGTATCCTTTAATAGATAGTAGCAACTTTTGTTGGGATTGCTTCTAAATCCTAAAATTGCTTCAAATTCCTTTATAACTTGCAAGAGAAGATTAATGGATTGTTTATAAGCCTTGTAAAAAAGTAAAATGTCATCTACAAATGTAAGGTATGTTATTTTGGCACCTTTGTGTCTACGGTGATATTGGAATCTAGGGCTATTCCTTGTTTTCTCCTCTACGATGACTGACAAAACCTCAATACATAGTACAAACAGGTAAAGGGATAAAGGATTCCCTTGTCTTAGCTGTTTTATAGCTTTGATAAGCTTAGTTGGTTCCCTATTCACTAGGATTGCTAAAATGGAAGAAGGAATGCACTACTTAATCCATTTCCTAAATTTGAGAGGGTATCCAGCTAATTCAAGGATTAGTGCAATGAAACTCCAATTCATAGAGTCAAAAGCCTTTACTAGATCAATTTTAAATATGCAATTCTTCCCATTTGTGTTTTATCCTTTGAGAAATTCCTGGCATAATAGGATATTGTTGCCTATTGATCTTCCCTTTATGAATGCAATTTATGCTGATTATGATATTCCCGATGGTGTTCTTCAACTTGTTGTCTAGTATCTTAATAAAAGTCTTGTAAAGGACATTACAACTGGCAATTCCTCCAACTTACTTGCATTGGTCTACTTTGGAATGAGGCTTACATATGTTTTACTCCATTCTCTTAGTACTTTTCCACTTTGAAAGAAGGCCCTCAATGTCTTATTACTTCTTTGCCTAGGATATCCTAATTTTGTTGATAAAACCTTCCATTAAACCAATCTGGTTATCTGGATGTATAGCGAATAGTATACTTCTTATTTTCTCTTCCCTTGTTTCTTTTATAATTTCAATTCTATCTAGGTTTGTTATTTGCTTTATTCCTTTTAAAATTGCTTCTGGGATTTCTTGTACATCTATTTCTCCCTCATATTGTAATGTGTGCTCTTGAATTTCCTCTTGATCCTGTATTTTCTGACCTTTCTCATCTACCAAGTACCTGATATTATTCTTGTTCCTTCTTGCTTTTATAGAATTTAGATAATACCTAGTACATTTGTCCTCATCCTTTAACCATAACATCTTAGATTTTTGTGTGAGCTGATTATGATTGTTTTATAGGGTTGAGTTGCAACTTATTATCAATTATGCTTCTTTTTGTCTCATCATCTGGTCTTCTATTTTTTTCATAATAGTCCTTTGACAGTCTGTAGTTTCATTAATGCTTTGATCTTCTCATCATGCCCAATTATTGTTCTCTACCTACTGTTTAATTTGTCCCTTATTGCCTTTAGTTTAATGTTCAACTGATATTCTTTTATTCCTGTTAACCTTAATTGCAATCCTTCTCTTAAAACCTCTTTGAACTTGGGGTTCTCCATTATAGGTAGTAGGTTTCTCAAGATTTGCTGAGTTGTTGGGACATTGTTTATCCAAATTTCATTTACCAACTCAATATTGTTCATATTAGAGTATAAAATCTTGAAGGAGTTAGTCTCTTTCAAATATCTAAACACACTTTTAGCAATTTTGTGATGGATGGACTTTGTATGAATCACGATAATAAATTGTTACTTATATGACGTCAAACTTGTTTTTGGAATGATACAGTAAGCTTCTAAGCAGCCTTCAACAAATATGTCCATTAGCTTTTTCATTCCCATCTTCTAAGGGGACTTTTAATTAGTGTTGAATGGAGTCTTCATATAAATACAGTTATGCATTTATAACTTCATAAGTATATGTTTGACATATTTCTCTCGAAAGAAAAAAATCATTAAATTATTTACAATCTTAAAAATTAACTTATTAATCTTAAATTATTTATCTCAAACTCATTGATCATCATTCTTTAAAAAACCTCTACTGAAAGCAATACTATTAGTAGTATAAATAAAATTATCTATATATAAACACATAATAATTGCCTCATCATCCATGTTGGTTTTTGATTTTAACATAAAAATTTGGCTAACTTGAACATTTTAAAAGTCCAATCTTATTGAAATATCTATCAATTTTTAAGTACCACACCTTTGGTGCTTACTTAAGGTCATATATGCTCTTGAGCTGACAAACCTTTTCATTAACCTTTTTAATTTTATAATCTTCTAGTTGTTCTATAAATACTTTATAATTCAAAACCTTATTTTAAAATGTAGATTTGAAATCAAATTTAGACATGTTGCTCACAATATTCATCAATAGCTAAAAATTTTTAAACTACGTTAAATCCAACTACACTTAATTTTTTTAAGTCAACACCTTCTTACAACATATGCCCTCAAGTAACTATCCATGCTTTATGTTTTGTATTAGACCATCAAATCTAAATTTTAACTTCTAAACTCATTTTTATCCAACCTTTTCTTTGCTATTTGGTAAATTAATAAGCTGCTAAATGTCATACTTCTTTATGACTTGTTATTTTTTCATATATGACAATACAATATTCCTTGTTCTGGATAACATCTTCATAACAATGTGACTCTTGAATTAATGTAAATTGACACCTTTTGGTTTCTTCTTAAATATTCTTCAATAAGGGCCAATTTTTTAAGAAGTTAATGAAGAGCTTAAGAAGTGTAATCAAGTTGAAAGTGTAGATTTACAGGAAGCATTTGAATTTAAAGAAGTTGATGAGCTAACCAGAGCTAATGCTAATAAGAGAGAATTGTTAGCTCCATTATTAGTTTAATTAGTTAGAAGTAAGTCATGATCCTCAGGAAGAATAGTTTAGTAGTCATTTTCATTAATCTAATTGTAACATCTCGTCATCCCATATTAAGGGTTAGAACCCAGAATAGTGTACATGAGAGTTTATTGAGAAGGTAGAAAGTGCATTTCTTGCTCATGCACAATATAGCAGACACACACATTTTTTCTCACCTCTTGTTTATTTCTCTTCATTTCGTTCTTCATCTTCTTCACTTATGATACTAATTTTCTCACCCTCACAACACAAGCTATATTCTTACCCTTTCTTGCTAATTTCATTTTGTTATCTTCGTCACTGTCACTAGAAGACCTAACTATACAACCTTTGCCTGTTGATGATTGTGTATCATGGAAATCTAGGGTTCATATGATTTTGAAGAGTTTGGAGTTTTACGAAGTAAGTAATGTGTAAATTCTCATGGGTTGTATGAATATGAAACAAATATGGTGATTAATTGATAATGAGAGTAGTGGTCATTATTCATGTGCATCGTAAGTGATGAATAGTGCATATAAATGTCTTATTTCTACATATGAGATGATTAACCTTTCATAAGCGTTGTTGAGATGATTTTTGAGATATAAAGATCATTACGATGATGTAAAAAAGAGTGCAGAAATTTTATGAAAAGATGATATATGTATGCTCTGTTTTCACTGTTATTAATGTGAATCTATTTGGGTGTTTTATATATGAACTAAAATGAGTCTAGAGTTAAGGAAAAAGGAGTAACATGATGTCGTGATATGGGAAGAAATAAAATGATAAGTTAGAGATGAAATGAAGGTGTTGATGAAGATGAAGAAGTGCAGAAAATATGATGAATGCATATTTGATATGTTCGATTTTTTTTGTTTGTGATCAATCATAGATTTTGATTTGTTTGTGATTGAGTTGAGCTAAAATGGAAGTAGGAATGAAGAGGAATAATAAGGGCATAAGTTAGAAATGAAAGATTAAGCAAAAGACAAAGAAGTGATGAAAAATATACAGTTTCATAAATCTGGGTAAGTTTCGTCTATCAAGATTGTGCACAAGCACGATTGTGATAAAGAGAAAACCTCAGAGGAGCTACACGATCATTCAGAAGTACGATTGTGAAAGAAAGGAAACCTCAAGGGACTTGCATGATCGTGATAGAAGCACGATCGTAAAGGAGAGGAAACCCAGAAAAGTTGCACGATCGTTCTTAGAAGGGAGAAAACAAACAGTGCAGATTAGGCATAAGCACAATCGTGATAGAGGGGAAGCATCAGACAGTGCATGATCATGCACAAGTACAATCATGATAGAGGCGAATCAACAGGAAGTGCACTACCGTAACAGTGAAAGTGCTATGCCATTTGATAGATTTTGACACCCTTCACTCCTTCGACCATAACTTCTTCTTTAGACCTTCGATTGACTTAAAATTTGGACCACGAGCTCTTCACACATTGGATTTCCTCTCCACCAAATTTCATGGCCATCTAAATTCATTAGGAAAGGATTGATAATGATTGATTGATGAATTTAGGATGATAATGATGAAGTGTGCTGGAATTTGTTAAATGGAGTGTTTTCACTGAATACGCATCTGTATTTTGACCATATCTTGATCTGTAGATATAAAAATTGGATTAATTTTGATTTATATTAAACTAGGGATATATGGCTACAAATTTCATGAAGGAATGAAAATTTAATTTTTTCTCTAGGAGTTTCAAATTTTGGCTCAAACTTGAGTGTTGAGTGTTACTGCAGTTTGAGTACAGTCTGAAGTATTTTGAGTATAACTTGCATAATACTAAATCGAATTGTATGAATTTCGTTAGAAACTTAAGACATATAGGAACATTTTTTAGAAGAAGGTGATGGTTAAATACTTCCTTTTCGTTGTCATAATGACCATGAAAAGTTGCCCCGAAAATCTGTTTTGAGAAAAAGATGGAATGATTAAGTGAGTGATGAACTTAGAATGAATTTGTGTTATTGAGGTGTAAACCTAGGTTCTAATTAGAATTATATGAGATTTGAAATATGAATGATCATGCTATGAGAATAAAGAAAATATACTTAGGATTGTCATTGAGCATGCATTGTACATAATCCATATATACATATATGGATAAATGAGTACTTATATAATTGTGCTAAGTTGTGATATGTATAAGTGTAAGTTGCATGTTATAGAAGAGCATTTAGAGTGCCAACATCTAGATGTTGCTAGGACTTTGAGGCAATAGCTATCTGGAGCAAACTGTAAGTAACTTAGATGGTCTCACTTAATAAATTGTTTGTTTTAACTTTTGTATTGAATTATTATATGAATGTGATTGTCTTGATTCCGGACATTGAATGTCTGAGGCATTTGATGCATGAATAAGATATTGGAAGTTTTCCTTATATGTGAATCTAATTTAAATAAGTGTACTCAATATAACTATTGAGTGTCGGACTTAGGTTCGATGACATGTAAAAGTGAATGTGTAAAGTGACTGACTGATCTTATGTGAATTAATGCATTTTATTACACGAATGCATGAACAAATAATGGAAGTTGTGACCTGAGTAGCCACAAAAAAAAAGTTAAAAGCTCATAATGTGATTAAGAGCCAAAGGCTTGCTATGTATAATGAGTCTTGTATCTCCAATGGATAAGGGACAGTTATCAATGAATCCAATATTCATAATAAATACGAGACAGTTTTAGGCACTCAGTTACAACAACGTAATAATCAGAAATGAGTCTCATGAGCATTGCATATACATTCAATATGTATGTTTTGAATGATTGAAATGTATTGTTGTATTGTGTTGAATAAGAAATGTTGAAATTGTGAATAAGAGAGCTTTGTGATGCTACATGATGATAACTGAAATGATGTGAATTATGTGATTGTATGAGTTGATGTGTTATATGCTATAAGTGAACCATCGAGGATGGTTAACTCACTGATTTCGCAAAACTCATAAAAATTGCAATGTTGCTATTTCAGATTCGAGAGAAACAATATAGCTTCTAAGTCAATTTAGAAGAGAGCTAGCACTGATTTTTGGATTGAAGACATGGCTCAAAGGTTGGTCAGTTGAGACAGAAGGAATTAGATAAAATTTTTTTTGATTCCTCATTTAAGTAGCGTGTTAGGTATATAGAGATGTAAACTCTGATTAGTTTTTGATGATGTACACATATGGATGTTTTGTAAAGCTACAATGTACATATTTGGTTTTTAAGAATTGAAATGAGGAATTTTGTTTTTTAAAAATATTTTGATATCTATGCATTAAATGATGATGCCATGATTAAGTTAGTGATGTGATTGTTCTAACATGCCATTATTATAGGTTATGTACTTGCATGTCCTCAGGATGTTATTGTATATACCTTATAGTAGTGGGGTTTTATACTAATCCTATGCATTCTTCTCTTCAAACATGACATCACGACCAAGAATAAGTTTATTTACTAAAAGATTATAAAAAAGTGATACCCCTTAGGTTTTGGATTATGACTAACAAATATGCATTTGATACTGTTGTACCAAGATTATGCCTTTCAATAAGGAATATGAACATATCAAATATAGCAAAGAACTTTTCAATATGTTATCTTTAGTTTCTACCATATCATGCTTCAAAAGGTATTTGATGGTTTAGTGTTATTATAGGACCCCGATTGAGTATATAGGTTATCTTCTGAACCCAAAAATATTTTTATAAACGTTTGCTTCAATCATACTTTTGGTTATCTCTATAAAGAGTTTATTTTTTTAATATTACAATATTTTACTATAATATTTAGCTGGCTGTTATTTTTCATATAATTCTAAATGAAACATAGAAACTATAAAAATCATTTCACCACCACAATTTGTCTTAAAAACCACTAAAGAATTTATGTTTTGTTTTTCAATATAACTATTAAACTTCTTAATGATCGCAAAACTTATGATTTTTCCTTAGCAAAATATACCAATATGAGCATGCTATAATCATCAATAAACACAATAAACTAAGTGTTATTATTGATAGATGGGATTTTCATTGGTTCACACTTCCACACGTATTGTTTAAGTAAGGTTGGATGCGTTTCTAGCCTTTCCTTTAGAAAAAGTTTTTGATGTTTCTTCTTAAAAATACTACTTTCACAAATTTCGTCATCTCCTTAAACTTAGAGAAATTTTATCAACTAAATTTTGATTGGAAAAATAATGTAAACTTCTAAAATTTAAATGCCTATATTGATGATGTCATAGCCAATTCTCGTTTGAAAGTATGTTTATCACCAGTAAGATGAGAGGAAAAATGTTATTTTTAGCCATTGGTAGTTTGAAAAATAGGTTCTTCTTGCTTGAATTAAAAAAGTACAAGACAAATTCTCAAAGACAAAAGAACAAATTCTCAAAGACAAAAGAATAACCTTCTCTTAAAAATTGACCTACATTTAACAAACTAGAGTAAAAAAGAGGAATATAAAGGACATTTTTTATGTTTTTGTTATGTATTTGTTACGTCATCTTTTCTATATGCTTCAGAAACTACACCATCTTCCACTGTCATTATGATCTTTACTGATTCATCTAGATTGATAAAGGCTTTTAAATTTGCTATCATATGATTATTGCTCTTGTAATCCATGAACCAAACAATTGGAAAACACATGATTTTAAGCTAATAAGTAAGAAATGGACTCTTACCTTCGTCATTTAATTTGCATCCTGTTTCGTTCTTTTCTTTCAACTTGAAAAATCTTTCAATATGGCGAAATTTATTATAGTCATAGCATTGAGATTTGTGAGGTTTACCAATCTAAATCTTCTCTTTCTTTTTATGGTTTTGATTTTTGATTACCAAATCTTCCACCACCTATGCCCCTTGATTTCCTATAATACGAATTTTAACAATAACCTTTACATTTCTTGATATTCTGTTATTACTTGTATCACTTGAATTATTGTTACCATTATAATATTGAATGAAAGACATTCTCACTATGCCTTGATTATCATATGATGTCATCAAATTTGAATATATATTCCAAGAAGAAATTGTCTCCATCCATGGGCTTACTAACTAATCGATGTCTAAGGTCAATACTAGCTTTTTTTTACGCTTTTTGGACCTCCTATCACCTCTCATCTGCCCTCCTAGTCCAAACTAATCAAATCCTTACATTAATGCTTCAATTTGTCTTCATAGGATTGCAAGAATCCTATTAACTAATCAACATATAAATTTCTTGAATCATTAGTTTCTTTAATAGCGATCATACTTCCTGGTCAAACTATTTAAAAAAATTTTAACCACCTTTTGCTCATACATATATATCCATATCATATTTCTACATTTGACTACCAACCTTTGATACCAAACTTTAAGCAAAAAATTAACAAAAACATTTTAAAAAAATGTCTGAAAATTAATATTATATGTTTAATTAACTTTAGTGACAATGGATAAATTGTGTGTGCAGCGTAGGTTCTTCGAAGCTACGATCAAAGGTGGAAAAATCAATAACATTTGAATAATTGAATAAAACAACCATTTGCTGGATCCATCTTAAAAGTAAACAATTGTTGCTGCTTTTACACGACTGAGACTATATAAGGGGCCTACGGAGCGTTGAATACACGCAAGCCGTGACGTGAGGGAAAGTTACACAGACAAGAAAAGGCAAATAAGTTTGAATTAGGACGAGATGTGACTGTTACTAATTAAATAATAAATTATTTTAACTTAGCCTCTGTGAATTAAATACAAGTTTAAACTAATTTGATGAATATTCGTTTGTTTAAGATATGAAAACAGCCTTGTAAAAATGGGTTGAGATAACTTGAATTTAATCAATATCGCATCTTGAGTGTTTGACAAGAAATCCGATAAATTTAATAAGACTGATGATTAATTTATATGAGCTACTATATTGTTTATAATCATGTGGTTATATTAATTTTTCGTTTACATTACGTCAAAGACTATCCGCCTCCAATCCAATCACGTTTGACAAGACGCGGTCCAATGACATGAGACTAACGTAAGTACCAGGAACTAGCCAAAACTTTGACATTCAACTTCAGGAACTAAATTTATGCGCCGAGAATGGTAAAAGCCAATCCAGGGTTCCAGAAATCATGAAAATTGGAAATGTGAACGCGTAGACTCCAACCAACATACAATTCCTGTTTTTTTTTTTATTTTTATAATCACATTAGGTATTTCGATTTAGTGGGATTAATCCTATGTTTCTAAAACCTTATTTCAAGAGTCTTAGAAGATGTAAATCTGAAACTTTAAGATCCCTCAAATTTTTACATAGCCTGTACACTTCTGCGAATAAGGATTCTTTACATACTTAATTGTTCAGCTGATGATTGATTATTGACTTCCCTCTATTCAACTGATGATTGATCATTGACTTCCCTCTGTTCAGCATCAAGTTCTCTAATAGCTCCAACTCACATATTTTTACTAGAAACAAAACATCCGTAATTGATCCGATCAAGAAGTTTTATATAAGAGACTAGAGGACCATCAATAAGAATATTTCCTATTTTTTCCTTATTTGATGTATCTCGAAATCAAGACCTTTAGAACTTTTAAATAAGGAGTTAAAACCATTTAAGAGAGTCTTATTTGTCTACAATTCCTAATTTTGTTTTCACTTTACCAAAGCGACTCATGTCCATTAATCATCGCCCCTTCGTCAGTGAACTCGTCGTCTATCCTAGAGCCTAGAGGGCGTTAAAAGTAGTCGCACGTGGAAATTTGTCAGATTTTCTTATGGTATGAGTTACCAGTTTTACAGATATATTTTGCCTTAATGCCAAATTGTTTCTACGATGCTCATCATCTAATCAAACATTCCTAAATAGGTGAAGAGGTTTAAACTGAACAATATCATATCAAAATCAATATTAATAGTGCTCAAATTAAAAAAATTGACCTACTTTTAAGTATAATAGAGTTTAATTTTAAAATTTTGGTTTAAAATTAGGGTTAATCTCAAAATTTAGGAATTTTAAAGTAAATTTTATATCCGTTTAAGATGTAACTTAATAATTTAAAATAGTTTTAAAATAAAAATAAGATAATAACTAAATTTAAAGAGAAGCCATATGTTCTTTTTTGTTTAT
>JANIHY010000009.1:25053592-25066289 GCA_027479065.1 Erythroxylum brevipes
GTCTTTTTCAAAGTATCACTCAAATCATGAAACAACATATAGCATATTTCACAAGTCATTCATAAACAATGATGCAGCATTTATGATGCAATTGAAATTAGAAAACTTCTTTGATTTAAAAAAAAAACAGTAGTAGCCTATTTTAAATTATAAACATGTACCCACCTGAATTCCTTGCTTGGACAAATGCTTAAAAGATGCCTCTCCTCATGATTCTCTTGCCTTCCTTGATTCTCTTTAACAATTGCAAAGATTCCCATTTAATAGGACTGACAAAAGTTAATAATATTCTCTTCTAGATAAATGATCCCCATTGTCTTAAGTTTCTAATGACTCCAAAATTATTCAATTTGTTTCAGAAGTTCGAGAGTTAAACTCCAAACATATTGGGACTATCCTTATGTTGAAGCAAGAATCTATACTCAATTTCCAACCAAACTTTAAGATTCTTAGAGACTGAATTTCAATTTCATTTCTTCACAAAACATGCTCAATGTTTCTAGTTTATAACAAATAAAAATCACCTGATTTGGATATCTACAGCAAAAGTTATGCCCAAAATATCAAAACATATCTGGGCTGGAAGATGGCCTCTCGCCGTGGCAGAAAGGAGCTCGCCGCGGCGAGGGCCGTAGCTTGTGCGCGCCGCGGCGTGGATGCTTACGTGCGCCGTGACGTGCACGCTTGCGTGCACTGTGACGTGCACAAATGCGTGCGCTGCGACATGCGCATGAGCACGTCGCGACGTGCGAGCCCAGCAACCTCCCAAAAACCTGATTTTTTGACATTTTTTATCTACAATCTTTACATCTCTCAAACATAACTCATCTTAACCATAAATCAACATTCCTACTTCGTTTCTAAACTCATTCCAACACAAAATCATCCACAAAACCATATAAATCCTTAACCCTAAAACCAAACATATTCTTTAACTCATTCGACAACTTCTAACATATGATCCTCTCTTAACTAACATTAAAACATGTTTCATTCATCTAATTAAGAGGAAAGATGCTTATACTTACTTGATTTGGCTTCAATTTCTTCAAAATCTTCAAACCCTAGCTTTCTCTTCTTCTTTTCCTCTTCCACGACATTCCTCTTCTTTTTCTTCTCCTTCCTCATTTCCTTCTTCTAATTCATACTCTTAATGACGGGGCAATGTCCATTTTGCCCTCCAAGATAAGCCTTGTAACTCTTGGACTTAATTGTCATGCCCAATTTGCCCTTGTATATTCTTATAACTTTAATACTTCAATTAAGAAATTGGAATTTTTAGGGACTCAATTGAAGTTGGATTCCATTAGATAACTTGTAGTACCATGTCTCTAATTTATTTAGAAACAAGAATCAACTTAATCGGATCTGTACAGACCAAGATATCATCAAAATACCTAAACATGTTCAGAAAAATGTCTAATTCGAACTCTTTAATTAATCCTCTCACTTTTATTCAATCAATCTTTTTCAGATTAATCTCAAAAATCACAAATTGTCATGGAGAGATAAGGGATGTCTTAGGAATCCAATGCTTTAAAAATCAGATTCATCGGATGTCGGACAGAAAAGTTAGAAACAAAAGAACAGACAAGGGTCAGATTGCCCTAAACAGTAACAGCAACTTGTAAAAATCATAATTATTATTCCATGATCCAATAATTCTATACTTTATATCAAAATAAATATCAAATCAAAATCTTCAACTTTCATGAAGAACTTAAAGGCTAAATCAACCTCTAACTAAGTCAATTTCTCAGTCAAAGATTCAGTCATAACATAAGTTAACCTATAACACATCCAAACTTCCAAATTGCATATCTTCCGAATTCTCACATCCACAATTAACATATTATACATCATTGAAAAGCTAGGATAATCTCCTATGACTTTCATGTAGACCACTAACTTCAATTCAGACCACATCAGTATATAATTTGTCTCAAAGCACAACATCCACAATCCTAAGAACATTTACAAAAGCAAAGTCAAATTACCTTAACTTTGACTGATCATAATTTTTACTCCCCGATATCGAAAAATATCAAACTTTATGGCAACAGAAAGCTTTCAACATAATCTACAAGTTTCATGAAGATCATTTTCTCAAATTCTATCTAAATCAAAAAGTCAACTCTCTACTCCAAAAGTCAAACTTTCTCAATTCTTCAAACTCTCACACTTTCATTATTCATTTCTTGCTTTTCACTCCAATTAAAGCAAATTCATTCACTATCAATTCCATTTAAACTCAAAACACCATTTTAGGCCAAATAATCTTAAACATCAATAACAAAAGCATATTTCACCTATCTTAATCTCATATAACAATTCACATTCTTGAATTGGCTTTTTCTTTGCACATAAATAATTCACCACAATTTCCTCATCTAATGTCAATTTATACTTGAAAATTTCAAGAAAAGTTTGGGGTCCAACATATCTACAATTCCTTCTTGAACTTTTTCATGAAAAAAGTGATATTGTAGTCGTATACGTTTTGTCTTTAAATGAAATATTGGATTCCTTGTAAGATTCAAAGCACTATGACTATTACAAAACAAAGAAATTTTCTCTTGTCTGTGCTCGAGTTCTTCCAAGAACAATTTCAACCTTATTGCGTCTTTACTGTCTTCTGTAGATACTACATATTTTGTTTCTATTGTTGACGTGGCAACAATTGATTGCAATTTTGAAACCCATCTAAATCAACATATCCACTAACAATAAAGTATGATCCTCCATAACATAATGCAACATTTGAGGTTCCTTTAATGTATCTTGGGATCCTCTTTACTGAATTCCAATTCCCTCCTCTAGGATTCCCTATGTATCGACTAACCACTACTACTGTATGTGCAATGTTTGATATTGTACAAATCATAGAAAACATTAAACTTCTCATTGCTAATGAATACTCAAGACATCTCCATCAGCTCTTCTTCATTGGCTAGGACTCATTTTAGAGAATAACTTGAACTTAATAGGTAGTGGGGTAGAAATTATCTTACAATCTTGCATGTTGAAGCATCATAAAAACTTCTTTAGATAATTCTTTTAAGAAAGCCAAATCTTCCTTTTACTTCTGTCTTAGTGAATTTGCATCTCTAGAATCTTATTTGTTAGTATCAAGTGCTTCATAACAAATTCCCTAACCAATTGTGACTTTAACTCCTTAAGATGATCTTTGTTGAGGCCTGCGACCAATATGTCATCTACATACAACAACAGGATAATGAAATCATGTTCGCCAAACCTCTAAAAATATGCGTAAGGGTTTGCATTAAGTCTTTTGTATCTAAGGCTCATGATAAAGGAATTAAATCTCTTGTACCAACATCTTGGCTCTTTGTTTAGACTATAAAGAGATTTGTTTAACTTGTAAACTAATTTCTCTTTGCCTTTTTCTTCAAAACCTTTTAGTTGGAGCATATAAATTTTTTCTTCAATATCTACATAAAGAAAAGTTCTTTTTACATCTAACTATTCAAGATGAAAATCAAATGTAGGACACATTGCTAAGAATATTCAGAATGTAGTGAGTCGAACTGCAGAGGAAAACATTTCATTGAAATTAATCCCTTCCTTTTGAGCACATCTTTTTGCCACCAATCTAGCATGATATCTCTCCACTTCATCTTTGCCATTTCACTTAATCTTGAAAACCCATCTTCCATATGGTAGTGGCATAATTTTTTAAGTCTTATTCCTATGAAGACCTTTAACTTCTTCCTGGATTATTGCCATCCATTGAGAAGCATCTGAATTATTCATTGCCTCTTAGAGAGTTGATGGCTCCTCATCCTTATTTAAAAGTCAGTATGGAACATTTCACTCCATAATATAGTTTGAATGCCAATTTTGTTGCCTTTCTAGAAGATTTGATCAATGAGACTCTAAAGCTTCGAACTCTATTAGTTCTTGTACTCGTGCTCTAGTGTCGTGTCAGCAGAATCTATTTGGGATTCCTTTCCCATTGAACAACATTATTCTCTGAATCTTCCTTTGATGTGTTATCATCTTCTCCTTTCTTTTGTAGCTCATCTACAAAGATTACATTCCTACTAATGATAACCTTATGGGTAGTGGGATCCTATAGGTCACTTCATCAACATATCTCAAGAATAAACATTTCCTGGACTTTGGATCTAGCTTTGTAGTTTTTTGGGGATTGTACATCACATACATAGGACTTTCAAATATATGGAGGTTTGAATAATCAACTAGTTTACCAATCCACATATCCATCGATGCCTTCAACTCAATTGTAGTTGATAGGACCCAGTTTACCACATAACAAGTAGTACTTATTGCTTTTGCCCAGAAAGTCTTGTCTAAGCTTGCAACTGTCAACATAGCTTTGGTTCTCTCTAACAGAGTTCTGTTCATCCACTTTGCCTCTCCATTCTACTAAGGAGTGTATGCCATTGTGAACTGCCTTTGATGCCTTCTTGATTGCAAAATTGATCAAATTCATTGTTAGTGTATTCTCCTCCATTATCTGTCCTCAAATACTTGATCTTCTTGTCATATTCAAGTTCTACCTGCACTTTGTAAACTTTGAAGACTAAAAACACATCTGCCTTCCTTTTGATTAAATACACCTAACATGTCTTGGAATAATCATCAATGAAGGACATAAAGTACCTTGCTCCTCTTGGGGATGGAACTAGTGCTTGCCATACATCAGAGTGTACCAATTTTATAATTGATTTGCTTCTAGAATTTAATGTGTTGAACTTTAACCAATGCTACTTGCTAATAATACAATGCTCTGCAAGGATTTTCATTCCTTCTTCAAACATATGCCTAATTTTATGATGCCATATCATTGCTAATCTTTCACTTGCACTATTTGAAACAACTAATGCTTTAGCTTCCTGTAAAGTCTCTCCCTTTAATATGTATAAATTTGTAGCTATCTTTTCTCCCCTCATAATTACAAGCGCTACTCTTATTATTTTAATGATCCCATTCTTGCCAGTAATCTTGCACCTAAGATCATCCAGTTGTCCTACAAACAATAAATTCTTCTTTAGGCCCTCCACATGCCACACATCTTGAATAGTACAAATTGTACCATCATGCATCTTAAACTTGATTGTTCCAATGCCAACGATTTTTAAGGCATGCTCATTGCAACTATACATTGATCATCTAGAGATAGGTTCTTCGAGAGGTCATATGGAAGATTGCTTTAGAGTCAAGAACTCATACTTTAACAAATCTTTTCCTACCTTCTTATTAGTTGCTACTTCACAACATTGAGCATCTATATCATTGGAACAATTTGCCACATTTCCTGGAGGATAGGAATTTTTCTTTAAATTCCACAATTGTAGCATTTTAAATTCTTCTTATTTCTTGATTTTGATATATCATGATTTTGGCTTATAGTTAGACCTTGTTCTGTTGATCTCCCTCTCATCACCATGAAGGCCCCCACATGTTGTGAACTTGCCTACCTATCTTCCTTGTTCTTATGCCAATTTTCCTTTTATAGGACAATAGCTGCAACATCATCAAAGACTAGAACATCCGTAAGAATATTATTTGTTAAGTTGATGATGAGTTGATCATGTGAATTCGGTCAAATTTGAAGTAAAAGCTCAGTACCTTCGTTTGGCTCTATTTTACAACCCAACGAAATGAGTTAAGAGAATAGAGTATTCAAGGTATTGATGTGCTCTATTATCGAAGTAAATTACGCCATACGAAGAGTACAGAGTTTCCTTTTAAGGAAAATTTTGTTTTGCAGTGATTTGATCTCGTACAATTTTGTGAGATGATTCCAAATCTCTTTTGTTGTATTCTTCTCTTCTATGCTTGATAACATCTCATCTACTAGTGCCAAATGAAGATTTGCAATAACATTCTCATCCATATCATTCCATTTATTATCATCTGATAATGTTGTTGGACTTTTGTTGATGGCCACTAAACAGTTATCTTTTCTTAGGATAGCCTTCATCTTCAACTTCCACAATGAGAAACTACTTCCATTGAATTTCTCAATCTTAATTTTTGTAGCCATTGCTTTTATCACGAATAGAACTCGGCTCTCACTATTTCAAGTGGATAGTACCTATATGTATGAATAGTACCATATTTGTATGTATGAATAGTATCATATATGTGAATAGTGTCATATATGTGAATAGTACCTAGCTACAATTTATCTACAATGACTGCATAGTGTTTAATTTAAAGAAAGTACATAAACAGTTGTTAACTTTGTTAGTTACTATTTTACTATTCACCAACTTTCACTATGTTCACCCGAACTCCAAACGGATTATGCCAAAAAAAATTCATAATTTTCTTACTAGGCTCAAAGAATACTTGTTGAGAAAATTTACCAAATTAGAGCAGGTATGCAGCTAAATAAGATTGAAAGAATAGTAATGAACATATAAATTTTATATGAAAACCTTTAAATATATTAGCGTAAAAACCACAGGTAAGAAGAAGAAACTTCACTAAGAAAAATAGGAGTTACGACCTTTCTCGATTTTACAAGGAGAAACACTTGACTCTCTCACAAAATAGGAGAAAAACTCTCTACAGGGACTAAGGATTTACTAAGAAGGGATGGTGTGCAAATGAATAGGCCTCCCTCACATAGTTTTGGCCTCTCTCACACTATTTGGATAGCTAACAATTAGTTGTCTAAGCCATAAATGTGACAACTACAATTATTGAATTTTTAGTAGCATTAATTGTTGTAACTATCCAAGCCTTAATTCTTGACCACCAACACCGCCTATCATTCCAATAATCATCACCACTGTCATTGATGCTGTAAGAGACTTCATCAGTTTCATTATGCAACAATTGCGGCATCACTCCTTATATACATACCAACAGTCACCTCATAGAAGTTTTGCCGCCTATTGGGAGTTTCTCTACCATCATCACACTACTCCAACCAGTCTCCATAAGAAGTTGCCACTAGTGGAGACCAATTGTGCCTCTAGATCACCGATAACTCCTAACCTGCGTTCACGCTACACATTACTGTTTCATTTTGACTAGTTCTATTGCCAATCCACTAAGATGTCCAATAACCTTTAGTCATACCATCCTATGACATAACTTCGGTAACAACAAGACACAGCCATTAGTAGTACATCACCAATTGCTATCGACGACATACACCACCACAAACAACATAACCCGAATTTTCAAAAGATTTTCTTTAACATGCGTCACAAGCATATACCCAAATTTTAAAAACTAACTTTATTAACAATAATGATTTAAGAAAAAATCTAGGTTCACTATGATTTTAGGTTTCGTGGCTTTAATTTTTAAGGTTGTTTTCCTTTGGGTTTCTAAATTTCAAAAAGATTTAGTTTGAACTATTCAGATTATTGATCAAATCTAATTTTATTTCATAATTTTTGGTTTTAATTTCAATTCCAATTTTCAAGATCCATTACAATCAAACAATTTAATCAAATTATAGAATTAAAGTCTACTTTGATACTACTGTTAGGAAATTACATCAAAATTTGAGCCTGCATGTAGTAAAATAATTACATATTTTTTTTGTATGATTTGTTGAAAGTCAATATCACTTAAATTATATAAAATGATTAACGCATAAATCATAATAAAGCATGAATCTTAATTCATGCCTTATTTTGAAGCTTGATCATATTTTTGTGGTACCCCTCAAATCGTTTTTCAAATTGGCTTATCTCAACCACCATAGCTACATAAGTGTTTAAGCTTTAACAGTATTCAAAAAATGAGTTAAGAGAACTCTGTAATTATTACAGAGATGCTTAAGCAAAGAGTGCTATCTCCATTAGAGCTTAAGCCTATTTATAATAAGTTTTGGATATTTTAGTAATTTAATTTAAATTAAATTCTAGTTTTAATTAAAATTTAATTAAAATTTAAAATAATTCTAATCAAATACCAATTATGTCTAAATAAGATATAATGGGAGCAACTGCTTGTGCGCCTTCTCAGATCATCTTGTAGAATAGAGATTTAAGTTTCTACTTTTATAATTGGAGAACTACATTGAAAGGACAAATATGAGAGGCATTGATCAATATGAAAATCAAAGCATAAGACTATGAAAGGCATAAATTATGCTTTTCTCGAGCTCTCTTCCTTCAAACCAATATTTCTTTTTTATTGTGGTTAAAAATAGACAATTATTTCTTTTCGTATTTCAACGGAGGCAATTTTTTCATTATATTACTAAAAATGGATGATATCTAGAATGGTAGAAGATTAACACAATGAATTCTAACCTATTCTTCTATGCTCTCGGACCTTTCTAAAAGATCAACCATAAAGAGGAAGATGGATTATGATAAGGAAAAGTTGAAAGAAATGATTAACGGAAAGGAGACAAGATGGCACCTCCAAGATGTTGATGAGGATCAACAACTTTGGAAACCTTTTCTTAATCTTCTTTGTCTTCCACTTCCTTCATTTCTTATGGTTTTTTATACTTAATAAGAATTGGGTTAGATTAGGCCAATTGATGGATCCTTTCATTTTCTTCTCCTTTTCCTATTTTTTCATTTCAAAATGTTACGAAATGTAGAGGTTTGATCTACATGAGGTTCATTCATTTAGGGTCAATTATATTGGGTTGGGTTAGGTTTGATTGGACTAAATGATGGGTTAGATTATATAATATGTTTTATTTGAATAACCTTATTTTAACTCTTAATGTGCTTCAAAGGTGGTTGTAAATGAAATTTAATTTAATTACCTCAAAATCTTATCAACCAAACAAAAGAGGGAGTGTAATTTATGTAATTTTTATTAATTATGATGATAATTAAGATGAAAGTTGTAAGATTTAAACAAATGTTCACTATAGAGAATCTTGTAGAATTCTCTCATTAAGTCACGGTCCCAGTAGTAGCATGATCATCATATGGTATATGATACTTTAAAGATGGACCTAGTGCAAATAGGAGATTGTTGGTTCACACCCTAGAGCTAATCAGTTGGATGGTGTAGTGACAAAATAAATTTAAAGCCAGTCTTTATCCTGTACATATTTAGATATATATGATAAAATCTATGGGATAATTATACAATGCAAATGAAATTATGATGAGATTATAATAATGAATTCATATTGTATTTATGTATTATCTATAAATTATTCCTAGGGATTGTTCTATTAAGATTGGACATTAATAAAATGTAAAAGGATTAGCACACATTATGTTTTTGTTTATAAACAAATATATGGGTGCTTATTAAAGAACAAGTTCATTGAAGTGGCCTTATACAAGAAATCCATTTAGAACATTACTTGTACGTTTATGGAAATTCTTATTATGATGATTATACAATTTATCATTTGATTTGAGATCTCCAAAATTATCTTGTATAAGGATTACTATGTTTTGATACTATTTATGACATATTTTAATAATGGATAGCTCATTCAATAGTCATTGGATGTAGCATGAACTATATAGTGGTGGTTGAGTGATTAAGATAGGATTCATCACTCTTAAATAATTAGGGAGAATGTTATGTTGTTCTCGATTATTATTAACTCATGAAATCCTTGGCCAAGGTGGAATGACATTTTTTAAATAATTTAAAATTTTTATTAATTGAATTAATAGCTAATGGTGAAGAACTAATATGATTGGACTCAAAATAGAGTAGACATTAATTTCATACTTTATATTTATTTGGAATATTATATAATGAAAGAATTGAATTAACAAAAAAATTAATCTCGAAAAGGTTACTCAAAACAATTTTAACTTTTCTAAATATTTGAGTGATCATCATGTATTGCTAGACATTATTCTTGATATATAGATATAAAGTGCTCAATTAGAGAATTAAAAATAAATTAAAAGAGTTTAATTGATCTAATAATAAATATGACTTAGGGTTATAATTTTTATCCATTACCAACATATTTGAAAACTTAACGAGTCTCACATAAAGAACGAATTAAAGAAAGCAAAAATATTTTAATCAGGTTGAATTTGATTATAAAGTTTGAGAAAATTTATGATTAAATACAAAATATTTAATAAATAAGGACCAATATGAGATATTAGATTTTATTTGTGCATAATTAGCATTTAATTAGAATTATTTATAATGTTAACTAAGTTTAATTGAAATTAAAATTTAATTCAATTAAATTACTCAAATATCTAAAACTTATGATAAATAGGTTTAAATTCTAATGAAGCTAACACTCCTTGTTTAACTCTCTTTGTAAGAATTACAGAGTTCTTTTAACATGTTATGTGGATACTATTAAAGACTAAACACTTGTGCACTTGTGGTGATTGAGATGAGTAAGTTTTAAAAACAATTTGAGGGATATGATAAAAATATTATCAATATTTAAAATAAAGTACGAATTAAGATTCATTTTTTATTATGATTTATTAGTTAATCATTTTAAATAATTAAATTGGTAAAAAATTTTCAGAAAATCAAAATAAAAAAAATTTGTAATTATTCTATTGCGAACAGGATCAGATCTCATCCCGATTTTTTTCAACATAGACATCATCAATGTTGTTTTGCACGGCACATTATAATTCTAAATAGAAACTTTGAGGTTTCGAAATATAATATTTTGTAGCTTCAATTATGCAAATTCCTGATTAAATAATGAGTAGCTTAGAAATTATTTGGCATTGAGGCAAACATTTACCTAAAAATAACAAATTTTTGGTAAATTCCCAGGTGCAATAATTATAAGCCGTCACGAGCCGGATCTGAAAGGCAAGGATAGCTGAAGAGTGCACCAACGTAGGGGCAATGCATTATGGCATTGACGTTGATGCTCACGTTTCCCCTTTTGTTTTGTTCCATAAATTTATTCCTGAAATAGAACGTTTTATCTATTTCTTGAGATGATTAATGGCACATTTTTGTTCTTTTTCATATAGTGTCATGGGATTTGTTTATTAAAGAAAATTTGGAAAGGATGTCTATCAAACTTTATTGGATTCCATTCGAGACGCAAAGTCTGTTGAAATTACGTGATGTTATCTCATAGTATTTTAAATTGAACTGACTTTGTTGATCAGTTTCTTTTCAATCAATGAATATTCAAAATTGAACTGACTCGCATTAGGTCAACTCATTTTCACGATGTTGATTACACTTAAACTTAAATTTAAAATTATGATTTAATTCTAGAGGCGGCGATAAGAAATTTATCAAGATTCAATGAATAGTGAGGAACTGTCGCATCCTGTCCTAATTCGAGCTACCTTGCATGTGGATCATGCAACTTTGTCCTAATTCATACTTTTTGGGCCTTACCCGGCTCACGTAACCTTCTCCTCACGATACTGCGTTATTATCTTCAACGTGCGGTGCGCTCTAAATAGTCACATTTATTTTAGGCGTTAAATTCTCGTACATTGTAGTACAAACAGGATTTGCCTTTCGATTTAAGAAAATACGCACTTCATGCTTTTTTCATGTATTATTTAATAAGAAAGCATGTTTCCATATCATTTATTTATTATTTTCATAAGAAGAATATTGTGGTTCGATTTATATGCATTTTGAAACTTTTGTCACGATTAAGTATTATTGCTTTAAGTAAATCTTAAGTAGAAAGATATTTGTTGTATAACGAATAACATGACTCAACTATGTAATAAAAACTATCTTAACTCAATACGATTTTTTTTTTTTTTGGTGCACAGGAAAGAACTCAATACAAAATATACTAATACACAATACATGTAATATTAGTCTTGCTTACAAACAATATTAATCATTAAAAATTTGTATCAGTTACAGTTAAAATGAGAATACTATGAATGAGTACAATGAATACATATAATAGTTCAACAAAAAAATATAATGAAATACTACGCAACTATATCATAGGTATATATGTAAAAAAATATCATCATTCAATAAAAATATGTAACATACACTTTAAAATTGTCATATTATGACAGAAAACAAACAATAATATGTTTCAATACAAACTATACTTGGACATCAAATATAAAATATCTTGGCTATGTATTAAAACCTATTACATCATTAACTACATATAAGTAAGACCTATTCTTTAAAATGAGAATGTCATGACTGAGTGCAAATCATATTTTTCTTTAATACAGACTATATCAAGACACATTATTTATAATACCATTCTTATGTATATTAAATATCTTTAGTCATTAAATTTTGTACTAGTTATAGTTTAAACTGGTACAAAGAATATCATAACTCAATATAAAATATAATAGGATATTATAAAAACAATATCAAGCCTATAAAAAAAAACCATGTTTTTGTTATAAATAACATATATATTTCAAAATCAGTATACCATGATGGAGTACAAATAATATTATGCCTTATACAAACTATACTGGGATAATATATACACAATATCACGCCTTTTGTACCATAAATTAAACTCGTTCCATTTATTGCAGAAAATTAACATTAACATTTTGAACTGGGAATAATATGATTGAGTATGAAGAATATCATTCATTAATATAAACTATACTAGAACATTATACATATAATATCATGCCTATATTAAAAAAATTATTATTCATTATAGAAAAGTAATATATACATGTTAAAATTGGATACCACGATTGACTACAAACCTTTTGTTTATGGCTTGAAAAGTCATTATGTAAATTTATGATGTATTTCAGTTATGAGTTATGTATGATTGTGGAAT
>JANIHY010000009.1:25116919-25128047 GCA_027479065.1 Erythroxylum brevipes
TCAGGAATGGACAATGGCCTTAACTTGCCTGAAGGCGCCTGGTGTTCAGCCTTGACTTGCTGACACACGAGACACTTACTGACAAACTCTGCTACATCCCTCTTCATGCCCTTCCACCAGAAATGCTCTCTCAAATCCCTGTACATCTTGGTACTACCTGGGTGCATGGCATAAGACGCATTGTTTGCCTCATCCAAAATCTCATCCTTTACCTCCATGACATCTGGAATACAAAGTCTGTTTCTTACTGTCATGAGCCCATCATCCCTCACTACTACTTCAGAATTCTTGCCATTCTGAATTTCTTCTCAAAGCTTGCTTAATTCTGCATCCAGTGCCTGTAACTCCCTAACCTTCTCCCTGAGTATTGGCCTCACTATGAAGTTAGCTAGAAGGCAATTTGGTTCCTCCTACTTCAAGCTTATCTTAAGCTTGGCCATCTCTTCCAATAAAGGTAGATAAACTGTCCGAACATGGACTATTGAGGATTTCCTACTCAAAGCATCTGCCATTACATTTGGCTTCCCTGGATGGTACTCAATCAGCAAGTCATAATCCTTAAGCAAATCAATCCACCTTCTCTGTCTCAAATTCAGTTCTTTCTGGGTTAGTAAGTACTTAAGAGTCTTATGATCAATAAAGATCCTCTTCTAAACACCATATAGATAATGCCTCTAAATTTTCAAGGCAAAGATCATTGCTGCCAATTCCAAATCATGGGTCAGATGATTCAACTCATATGGCTTCAGTTGCCGTGAAGCATAAGCTATCACCATGTCTCCCTGCATCAATACACAACCCAGACCCTTCCTCGAAGCATCACTATACACTGTATACCCTTCATCTCCAGTAGGCAAAATCAAAACTGGAGCACTCGTTAATCTGCGTCTGAGCTCCTTCTGGCATTCTTCACTCCAAACAAATTTCTGATTCTTCCTCAACAACTTAGTCATCGAAGCAGCTATCATGGAGAATCCTTCCATAAACCTCCTGTAATAACCTATTAGACCCAGAAAATTCCTCACCTCTGTCACTGTCTTGGGTGCATGCCAATTCATCACTGCTTCAACGTTCTTTGGATCAACATATACACCATCTTGCGAAATCACATGTCCAAGGAATGTCACCTCATGAAGCCAAAACTCACACTTGCTGAACTTAGCATAAAACTCTCTCTCCCTCAGTGTCTGCAATACAGTCCTGGGATGCTCTTCATATTCTTCTTCACTCTTGGAATACACCAGAATGTCATCTATAAACACTATAACAAACTGATCCAGATACTCCTTAAAGACCCTATTCATAAGATCCATAAAAGCAGCTGGAGCATTGTTCAATCCAAATGACATGACCAAAAATTCATAATGCCCATACCGAGTCCTGAAGGCTGTCTTGTTTACATCAGACTCTTTGATTTTGAGCTAATGATAGCCTGACCTGAGATCAATTTTGGAGAATTTGCTCCCTGCAGCTAGTCAAATAGATCATCTATTCGTGGCAGAGGATACTTGTTCTTAATTTTCACCTTGTTGAGTCTCCGATAGTCAATTCACATCCGTCATGTTCTATGTTTTTTCTTGACAAACAGAACCGATGCTCCCCAAGGTGACAAACTCGGCCATATATATCCCTTGTCTAACAGTCAATTGTTCCTTAAGCTCCCTCAACTCAACTGGAGCCATCCTATAAGGCGGTACTAAAATAGGTGCGGTTTAAGGAATCAAGTCGTTGGCAAACTCGATTTTTCTTACCGGTGGCATACCGGGTAAGTCCTCTGGGAACACATTTGGAAACTCCCTCACAATCAAAAAATCCTCTAACTTCTTATCATTCACATCAGTATCCACAACATGTGCCAAAAAGGCTTCACACCCCTTACCCATCATTCTGTCAGCTAATAAGGCCGAAATAATTCTTAGAGATGGTTTTTTCCTATCCCCTATGAAAATCACCTTCTCACCGTTGCCCAGATCAAATTCCACCTCTTTCAGGCCACAATCTAGCTTCGCCAGATATTTCTCCATAGCATCCATTCCTAGTATGACATCTAACCCTTTTAGGTCTAGAGGTAGTAAGTCCACTACCAGTCTAGATCCATCAATGAAGAGTTCACAACGCTTATATACTTGACTGATCACCACATTCCTCCCTAAAGGAGTACTAACAATCAAAGAGTTATCCAAAGGCTCTGAATTTACACCATGTAATACTATGCTTGCAGAAACAAAAGAATGCGTGGAACCAGAATCAATTAAAACATATACTTCTGAATCAAATAACTGAGCCATACTCGTGAACACAAGAGAGGTTTTGATCTTTTGAGAGGAGATAAAGTTACTCGCAGTAGCTAATCTTATAATGTTGTTAATTCTTCTATGATTTCTACTACGTCTGAGTAGTCTACAAGTGAACGATATGAAGAGTGTGAACAAACGCACGTTAATGGTGAATAGATGTAACCTAGTAATGATGAGCTACTAAAACCACATCTAGACAATGTTAAACATGAAATCATTAAGAATAATAAGCAAGGGGATTAATAATGAATAACATATAGGTTTGAAGGTCAACAAGGGAGAAAAAGCCTTTTAATAGATACCCGGGTGTAGAATATCTGTTGGTTACTATTAAGGGGGAGCCTAAGAATGTGCAAGAGATTGCATCTTATAAAGACAAAGATTTTTGGCTTGCATCTATGAAGGAAGAGACAAATTCTCTGAAGAAGAATGATAAATATGAGCTTGTGAAGCTTCTGAAAGAAAAAATGGCATTGAATAATAATTTTTTAAGATGAAGAACGATGGTAACAATACAGTGAAGCATAAAGCAAAGCTAGTGGCGTAAATTTTGATGAAATATTTTAACTAGTAGTTAAGAAGATCTAAATTTAATTAGTATTAGGTTTGACTACCTATTTGGATCTTGAATTGGAGGAGTTGGATGTTAAAATTGCTTTTTTGCATAGAGATTTAGAATAGGAGATATACATGGAGCATCCATAAGGTTTTGAAGTTAAAGGTAAGGAGAATTTAGTCTACAAGTTAAAGAAAAGTTTATATGTGTTAAAATAAGCTCCAACATAGTGGTATTAGAAGTTTGATTCGTTTATGATGAATTGTGGTTACAAGCAAACTTATGTTGATGTTTGCGGGTATTTCAAAAATTTCACAAGTGACTTATTGATTGTGAGTCAAGATGTTGTAAAAATCCAAAAATTGTAGGAGCATTTGTCTAAATTTTTTGATATGAAAGATTTGGGACCTGTAAGGCATATTTTAGGCATGGAAATAACCCAGGATAAGAAGAGTAGGAAACTATGGTTGCTACTGGAAAGATATATTGAACAGGTACTACAAAGGTTCAATAAGAGTAAGGTTGAGTTAGTTAGCATGCCACTGGCACCTCACTTCAAGCTAAGTAAGCGTGCATATCCCTTAACAGAAAAGAAGAAATATGGTACGTCTTTTTTTCCATACTCATTTGTTATAAGGTCTTTGATGTATATAATAGTGTGTACAAGGTCAATATTGTACAGACTATTGAGTTAGTGAGTAGATTCTTGTCTAATCTAAGTAAGGTTTATTAGGAAGCAGTGAAATATATTTTGAGATATTTGAGAGGTACTTTAAAGTAAATTTTATGTTTTGGTGGTGGTAATTCAATTCTAAAAGGTTATACAAATGCATATATGGTTAAAGATCTTAATCGAAGAAAATCCACTTTCAATTTTCTGTTCAAATTTACAGGAGAAGTCATTTCATGACAATCCTAGCTACAAAATTGTATAGCTTTATCTATAACAAAGCAGAGTATGTAGCTTTAATGGAAGCTAGTAAGGAGATTCCTTCAAGAGTTGGATGTAAATCAAGAAGACTATGTAGTATTTTGTGATAAGCAAAGTGTTATTGACTTGAGCAAAAATATTATGTATCATTCCCCCATAAAACACATCGATGTTGATGTTCGTCATTAAAGATTGATAATTGATATTGAAGAAGATTTATATGAAAATTGGTGGTGTTGATATATTGACTAAAGCGGTTCACAGAAGCAAGCATAAACTTCAAAACTTGCTCAAGTAGATATTGAAGCGTAATGTGTCTTCCCTATAATTAGGTTGTAGGGAGAGATTGTTGATTGTCTAACCCTATTTTGAGACTTTTTGTGATCTTTGACATTTTTATAATTAGTAGGAATGATGAACGAGTGAAGACAAGATGAATGATAGTTAGATGAAGCTTTTTTAGGGAGACTTGATCATCTAGGATGATATACACCAACATCCTTTACTAATACGACTCTGTGTATCAACTGTGTAAGTCTCTAGAACTATGTGAAGAAGGATGTTAAAGGCAAAGACATCCACGGGCATACAAGACCATGTATGACAACTGTGTAACTCTCTGTAACTATGTATATGAACGAGTTAGGCAATGTTGGAAGAGACATAGTCACTTATATATATTTGTGTATATGACCATGTATGGTGTACAAAACCTATTTCAAAATATAAAAGAGAAAAGGACAAAGATTTAAATATTGTGAGTGGCGAAAACTCTAAAAGGTGAGGAAAAATAAATAGACCAAAAGTAGAAAAATATTTTCATCCTTTTTATTATTTTCGAGGTTAGTTAGAGTGTTTATTGATTGACATATCAACTTTATTTTCAATCTTGAAACTTGATGAAACAACTTGTAGTTATGAAGTGAGATATTAAAATTTGTAATCCCAGTTTGAATTAGTGACTTACTTTTCAGTTTTCCCCACAATTTTTTCCTTTACTTTGCAAAATTTTTCACATAAATTTTGATTTTGGCTTCGTTATTAAGTTTTTTATTCTTATACTGATTTGTTGGTTAAAGTTGAAGATCTTTTTTTCTTGCTGGTCTTTGGTTGGTTTTTTAGAGAGTTGTGTTGACTTTCCCCAATAATTTTAAACCTAAAAATTCAATGATATTGATATATACATTTTTTTATCGAAACTATTAATTAATCGTCACAATGAGTGTCACCTATGATGTCGATGTAGAAGAGGTATTGAGTTAGCTAACTAGAATTCCCCACTATGTTTTGTGTTTTTCTTCAAACAGATAGCAGTTTCTGGGTGAAAGGCAGAAAAAGGATCAAAAAGAGGATTTTGCAATTTAGAAAATGTTAAAAGCCAAGGAAAAGGTAGAGCCAAAACTGGGATAACAGCTTAAACTCAAAGATTTAGAATTTAATAAGGATACGACACTAAGAATGTTTTACATCTCAAAGAGAGTCACTAAAATGTTAGAGAGTTTAATGTGATTTAAGAGCTTAAAAATATTTTAAAAAGTTAATTTATTATGATATTTTATATAACTGAGCCATATCACGACTTTAATTGTAACTTTTTGACTTTGATAATGATATTTTATATAACTGAGCCATATCATGATTTTAATTGTAACTTTTGATTTTTATAAGGTTGATTATTAGAAAGTATCCATCTAAGTGAGAGAAAAAGACTAACGGTTAAACGAGGAATACAGAGTTGAATTTTCAGCAAGAGAGAAGTGACAAAGGATAAGTAACAAATCCTCTATTCTTGTAAATCAATTCCCTTCATATTTCATTAAATATCATCCATACATTTGTACCTCACAAAGTATATAGTTGCAATCTTGAAAGTAACGTCTATTGTAATTACTACACCTTAAATTCTACTGATCGGGTATAATTACTATATGAGTCAAAATGTTAGTGGAGCTCATCATTTGTTGCAACCTCATGTTCATAAATCATAATCAAAAATCTAATTGGAGTTGATTTCGGCCATTTATGGTTGTGGAGGAATATGAACCTATTGTGAAAATCAACCGGATTAGAGCAAGTTCGTAGCTAAATAGGATTAAAGGAATACTGAATAGACATGCAGATTTTACATGAAAATTTGGGTAAAAATAACAGGTAAGGATAGAAGAATTTTACTATTAAAATTTTTTTAGGATTACAAGGAGAAAAACTAAAACCACAAAAAATACATAAACTATTTGTCTCTCTCTCTTTTTCTCTCTCACCTCACATCTCTCATGTTATTCTGCCCATACTCTCTCTTTGTTCACCTCCTGCCTATTTATAGGCAAGAGAATGAAGATATGGTCAGCCAAATTGGCCAAGCATTCTTTGTTGTCTTATTAGTGCCTAACATGCCAACCAAATTTGACAATTCTCCCACTTGAAAATTTGATTAAGAGTCAATTAAATCTTCACATTATTCTTTCTACCTTATCGCTTCATATTGCTTACATCTATATCAAGTCGCTTCAAGATCGACAAGGCATAAACTTGTCAACATTAATTGCTTTTGTCATAAAATCTGCCAGGTTATTCATTGTTTCTGCATGTCCACCGTTTCTTGTTCCACTTTCTCACGAACGAAGTGATATTGAAATTGAATTTTCTGTCTTTGGATGAAATGTTGGATTCTTTACAAGATGCAAAACACTCTGACTATCATAATACAGAGTAATATTATTTTATTTATGCCCAAGTTCTTCCATCAACATCTTCAAACATGTTGCTTCTTTACTAGCTTGTGTAGCTGCTATATATTTTGCTTCTATTGTTGGCTTAGCCACAACTAACTGTAGTTTTGAAACCTAGCTCATAGTTCCTCTAATATAAACATATATCCTGTAATGGATTTACTTTTATCAAGATCACCTTCATAATCAGCATCAACATATCCTCTGACAATAAAATCTAATCCTCTGTAACATAATGCAACATCTGAGGTTCTCTTAATATATCTGAGAATCTTCTTAACAGTATTCCAATGCTCTCAACCAGGATTTGCCATGTGTCTACTAACTACTCCCATTGCATGTACAATGTCTGGTCTTGTACAAATCATAGTGAACATTAAGCTTCCCACTATTGATGCATACGGTACTTGAGACATCCCCATCCTCTTTTCTTCATTGCTAGGACTCATACTTGAGGATAACTTGAAATTAATAAGAAGAGGGTTATAAATTGACTTACAATCTTACATATTGAATCGCCGCAAGATCTTCTTCAAATAATTCATCTGAGAAAGCCAAATCTTCCTATTATTTTTGTCTCGGTGAACTTGCATCCTTAGAATTTTGTTTGCTAGTCTCAAGTCTTTCATTTCAAATTTCCTAACTAACTGTGCCTTCAATTCTTTTATACGATCATTATTCGGGCCTGCTACCAACATGTCGTCTACATACAATAGCAAGACTATAAAATCATATTTCTCAAACCTCTTGAAATATGCACAAGGGTCTACTTTCAGTCTACTGTATCCAAGGCTTATGATGAAGAAATCAAATCTCGTATACCAACACCTCAGTGATTGCTTTAAACCATACAGATATTTGTTCAACCTGTAAACCAAGTTCTCTTTCCCTTTTTCTTCAAAACCTTCTAGTTGGAGCATATAAATTTCTTTTTCAAAATCTCCATAAAGAAATGCAACTTTCATTTCTTACTGCTCAAGATGCATGTCAAATGTAGCATACATCGCCAGGATTACTCGAACTGTGGCGAGTCAAACCATGGGAGAAAATATTTCATTGAAGTTAATTCCTTCCTTCTGAGCATATCCTTTTCCTACCAATCTAGCACAATATAGTTGTAATTGATTGTCACCACTCTATTTTATCTTGCAAACCCATTGATTGCCAATAGGCTTTCTTCCTTGTGATAGTGATACCAACTCCCATATCTTATTCTTATGCAGAACTTCAATTTCTTCATGCATTGCTACCATCTGCTAAGATGTATTTAAACTATTTATTGCTTCTTGAAGAGTTGATGGCTCTCTGTCATCAATTAAAAGACAATATGCAATATTTCTCTTTATAATATAATCTGAGCGCCAGCTAGGTGCTCTTCTTGTACGAGTTGATCTCCAAGTATATGAAACATCATATTTGACTAGTTCTTGCTCCTCTTGCTGTGGTATAGTTTCAAAAGAATCATTTTGATCAAATTCCCTTTCCACCTATACTGTTGTGATCTCTGAATTCTCTTTTGAAGTGTTAACATCTTTTGTTTTCTCTTGACCATTATCTTCCAAGAAAATAACATCTCTGTTGATAACAATCTTATGGGTAGTAGGATCCAAAGACGATACCCTTTTATTCCTTCAGCATATCCCAAGAAAATACATCTTCTGGATTTTAGATCCAACTTCATAGTTTCTTGGGCATTGAACTTCATATAGGCAGAACTTTTAAATATATGGAGGTCGGAATAATCCACTAGTTTACTAGTCCACATCTCCATTGGTGTCTTTAACTCAATTGCATTTGATGGAGCTCGATTCACCACACAACAGGCGGTATTGACTGCTTGTTCTCAGAATTTCTTATCTAAGCTTGCAATTCACAACATCGCTATTGTTCTTTTCAACAGAGTTCTATTCATCCACTCTGCTACTATATTTTGTTGAGGAGTGTATGCTATTATGAACCGCCTTTTTATGTTTTCTTGCTTGCAAAATTCATCAAATTTTTTACCAATATATTCGTCTCCATTATCTGAGTGCAAATACTTGATCTTCTTACTCGATTTGAGTTCCAACCGTGCTTTATAAAATTTTAAAGTTGAAAACACATCTGCCTTTCTCTCGATAGGAAACACCCAACATCTCTTTGAATAATCATCAATGAATGATACAAAGAAATTTGCTCCTCCTAAGGACATAACTGGTGTTTGTCATACATCAGAGTGAATCAATTCTAGAACTTTGCTTCTAAACTTTGATATGTTGAATTTCAATCGATGTTGCTTACTCATAATGCAATACTCACGTAAGGGTAGTGACACCTTTGTGAGACTGGGAAGTAGATTCTTTTCTGCAAATATCTTCATTCCTTATTCTAACATATGTCCAAGATTCTTATGCCACGTCATTGCAGATTTGTCATATGGACTAGTCACCGCAACGTATGGCTCTCCTTCTTACAAAGTTACTCCCTTTAGCATATACAAATTTGCAACATCTTCTCTGCTTTCATAAATACCAATGCTCCTTTAATAAATTCATAAATCCTTCTTCAGGTGCTCTTTCCTACCACAATTGTAGCACTTGAAATTCTTCTTACTATTAGATTTTAATCTATCATAATTATGATTCCCACTTGGGCCACGTTTCATTGATCTTCCTCTCGTCACCGCCAAGGCCTCTGCTTGTTGTGAATTTGCCAGCTTGTCTTCCTTACTTTGACGCCGACTCTCTTATTCCAAAATAGCAATTGCAATGTTGTTGAAGACTAGAGTGCCTGTATTTTTTGTTAAATTGATGATGAGTTGAGCATAAAAATCTGGTAGACATCGGAGTAGAAGTTTCGCATATTCACTTATCTCTATTATTTGCCCCAATGATGTGAGTTGAGAAAATAAATATTTAAAGTACTTAAATACTCCTTCATTGAAGTGGATTCCACCATGCGTAAAGTGTATAATTTTCTCTTCAGAAAAATTTTGTTATGGAGTGATTTGGCTTGGTACAATTTTGTGAGGTGATTACATATTTCCTTCGTAGTCTTCTTTTCCTCTATGCTGGATAATACTCCAACAACTAAAGTTAGGTGAAGATTAGTTACAATATTCCCATCTATCTCGTTTCACTTTTCACCTGTGACTCCAGCTGATCATTCGCTAATGATCTCTAGACAATTATATATCCTCAAGATAGCCTTCATCTTTAACTTCCATAATGAGAAATTACTCCCATTGAACTTTTCAATCTCAAATTTTGTTGTCATTGTTTCTATCACGAACAGAATTTAACTTTCACTATTTCATGCGAATAGTACCTATATGTATGAATAGTACCCGTATGTACGAATAGTTTAGTATATGTGAATAGTACGGTATGTGTATGTATGAATAGTATCATACAATTGAATACTACTTTATACTTGAATTATAGTAATTGCCCAGTTTAATGCAAAAATAAACGCATGAACAGTTATCACCTTTTGTAGTTACTGTTCATCAATTTTCACTGTACTCACCCGAACTCCGAACAAATTACGCCAAAAAATTCGTCATAATTTTCTCGCCTCACTATGATGCCACTTGTTGTGAAAATCTTACTCGTACTCTCCCTTTGTTCATCTCCTGTTTATTTATAGGCAAAAGAATGAAGATATGACCAACAATTCTTTGATGTCTTATTAAGCATATTAGGCACTAAATTTCGGTGTCTAATATACCAACCAAGTTTGACAGAAACAATGCTTACGCAAATCCCAGTACATATCTGTTTGTGGTCATCTGGTGGTGGCCTTGAAAGTCGTGCTATGCCATGCGGCCATACGGTTATAATGTTGCAAATTAGTGTCTTCATATTTAGTTTAAATAAATATTAGTAAAATTTAGGTTTTGACTTTATCTTGGTTAAATAAAATGCATGTGATAAATGAAAACACAAGGTTAGCGGGGAAATCTTATAATAGATGGACACCATACGCACGACTACGAGGGAATGGGCATCGCATATCCTTTGATTCGCTTATCCACTTACTTGAAAGACAGGCCGACAACTGACTTAAATTTCCACATAATGATTCAACGCAACTACATATGAATTTCCTTCACTTCTGTCGGCTCTCTCGCCTCTCACTAATGAACTTACTGTCTTCACAAAATTGCGTATTCAGTTTCCTTCCTCAGTAATAGTGTGACTCACAACATAGATAGTTTCATTAAAGTTGTTTGAGACCATTGATGAGGTAAAGATATAGTTTAGGCATGGACAGAGGAAAAGCGTTTCTGTTGTGGGTGAAGATAAGGACGCCTGCGTGTGGAGTGGGATGGTCGTGGGAATCGTCTACATGTGCCAGCCGAACTTCATTTTTCCTTTTGAGCTGCTTTAACGTACCAGACAAATTTTTTATCTTCTTCTTTTTATAGTATTCAAATTTCTGCAAACCTTAGTGATGTTTTGACTTGGTGAGGCATCAAATTTAACTTTACTAGCTAGTTGCATCCGTTGGAGTCTAAATTTCATTTGAGAGGAAGGTTTCTCTGAAACTACATTAAACGCATATGCCTCTCTTCTTTAGACTAAATTATTGATAAGTTTAAACTCTATGCCCATGCAAATTGATGAAAATATGA
>JANIHY010000009.1:25436828-25447807 GCA_027479065.1 Erythroxylum brevipes
CGGCTCTTCTACGACGTCTTATTCAACGTCTCAGAATACTTAAGCATTCTATGACGTCTTAACTCAGACGTCGCCTAAACCTATTTGCTACCCACTATCTACGACGTCTATTACGACGTTTTATTAGACGTCGGAGTAGGTAGTCTGCGACGTCCTACGAGCATCTACGACGTCTAAAAGACGACGCAAAAAGGGTGTTTTTGTTGTAGTGTGACTACTTCTGATGCAAAACCTCGCAAGTTGGAACTTAACAAGACTAGAACCTGTTAGGCTTATTGATCAGGCACCAATAATCAGTCGTTAGCCTGGCAAAGGCCATTTAGAAGTGGTAAAGGAAGGGCTCTTATTCAACTTGCTATGGAGAGCATGAAATTGAGTATGTACATACGAAATATACGTTCTTAAAGTACATCCATTTTACTATAGAAATAATACGGCCAATTGATTCTGAATGGATTTAGGCTAGATTTTAGAGTGAAAACTTGCTTCTTTAATTCGACTATATTTACAATATAAATAGGTGTAAAAGAAGATCATATCCGTACTGGCACTTTCTAATATATTGCGACTATTATCATAATATGTTACGATGACGTTTATGTTTACGTTCGTATTTTGTTTATAATTATCGCAATAATTTATAACCAGGATGAATAATTATAATTACACTTATTTCATATCATAGTTCTTATGATCATGCCTACATCATTTATAATTATCACAATAATCTATAAATACAATGGATTTGTTGCAATTCACAATATAAAACCTTATTTCCAACATGACCGAAAAGAAGACATTTCTTTTAATTAATTGGCTCTCCATTTCCGAGTAAGCTTGAGATGAATAATTAAACAACAAAGTGAACGTGAATGTTCTTAGACCTTAAAGGCCATGCTTTCAAATCAAACATTTGTGAAAGCTAAGTGAGTCATCATCCCACCTCGCACTCTTGTCTAATAGGGCATCGTGGAGAGTTTCCTGCCGAGTCTGAGGAGGTGGACCCACGACCAACCTGCCCATGTTGCTTCTTCCGTAAAAAAGATTTTTTGAGTAATCCCACGAAAGTACCAAGTTTTACATCTTTTTTCTTGAGTTTATCTAAGTTTATTCGTTTTCTTAACTAATTTCCTTTTGTTAATTATGGATGAATAAGAGCACAACGTCGAATATATTGCTGGGAATTTTGTGTTCCAATTTTTTTCCTATTTTTCTTTGACAAAGAGGGAGATAGATTTGGTTGTGGGCCTATTATTTTCTCACTTAACCAACATTTAGATCCTGTCAGAAACAAGGCGCACCACCATAAAATGCGTTGTGGTTGACACTTGACACAACTTTAGTCCTCTTTTCTTGTCTGAAAACCTTACTCCCCTTCTGTAACCAATAAAAAAAGTTACTTCGTCGTATGCAAACAATAAATGGCGACTGCATCTCCCCCTACAATTAGCAAAAAGGAAAAAAACTGTCAGGCTAAGTTTCCACATTATACTGCTCAAGTAACATCAACATATAGAGCACCAGACAACCGCAGGTGAGTACCCTTTATCGACGATGTTTTCAGTTTCTGTCTTGAGGCGTCTTCGAGTTCAACCATCTTCACTATCATGCTAACCTTACCCTTGTAATTACCAACCACAAGTTCTTAAGATTTTAAGTAACTACAATGTCATTCCTTCTCTACACATAAATACATATATTTCTTCTTGTTCTTGTACGTGAACTTATCAGGTTGGAGCTAGCAAATACAAGTATAGCCATGAAGAGGACTAGCTGCACTATGATGAGCACTGAAAAGGTGGAGGACAAAAGAGAATGGGAGTGTGACAACTTGACGCTCCAAGAAGATCAGTCAACTGAGTTGTCATGGCCTCAAAGAAGCTACGTATGCAGCTTTTGCAAGAGAGCTTTCAACTCTGCTCAAGCTCTCGGGGGTCATATGAATGTTCATAGAAGGGATAGAGCAAGGTTGAAGCAGCTCCCTTCTTGGGTTTTTGATCAATGTCCAAACCCTAGCTTCAAATCTAACCTCAACCCTACTTTTTCCTCTTCAAACTTACTTGCATCTCGTTCCACTAAGTTCTTGCCGTGCCATTGCCCTGATAAGTCCTTGTTATCTCGACCTCTGACTAATTCCTTCGCATCATCATCTTACCAGGAGAAAAGATTAGCGCTTGAATGTTCTCAAGTCGACATATCAAGTCCCCAAAAAGAAGATTTAGCAAGGAAGAGCATCAGCGCTCTTGCTCAGATTGAAGAACTGAAAAAGGGCTTCACAAAAAGACATGCTTTTAACCTTTCGAAAAAAGGCGGGGTCATTAACCTGGAAATGGAAATGGGATGTAATGATCCCAAGGAGAAGGTATTGGATTTGGAGCTTCGACTTGGCTACATGAGTTAGTTTAGGCTTCATATAGTGTTTTATACCATATGCCAATACATTCATGCTTGCGTTATATGATGTCTCCAAATGTATTATCAATTGCATGCTCGGACATATTATCTTGCGTAGGAGACCTTTGACTGTTCTTCTTTTGTTCCGTTCAAGGACAAAAAATGCAGATGTGTTGCCTGAAACAATATGTATTTTTTCATGCTGAAGTGAATTTTGGTCTTACCTGTTTTAAGTGTTCGTCCATTTAAGCTATCATGAGTAATCATGTTCAGAGCTAGACCTAATTAATCATGATGAGTTTTAGTCTCGAAGTGTCAATTAGATTTGGTGGTTTGGTCCTTGTTAAGTAGGTTAACTGTAACATTGTTAAAGATGGAGTTGTTGGGACATCATAATTACTTGTTACATGGTTCCTAAGAAAGATAACTGCAGATGATTTGAGATGGCTTTTCTCTGGGAAATTAAGGTAACCCATTTTGACTCTTCATGAAGGCTCGAAAGCTCATTCATTTAATCTCTTTTCTTTTCGATTATCAGACGATGGCCTTTTTCTAGGCATTATATCTCCATCTCCTGGAAAGCATAAGCCACAATCTATGTAGATTACAACTTCCCATGCTTGCTCCCAACAACCAAGGGTTAGTGTTTAGGAATCATGTTAAACAGCAAACTATACTTGGAATGGACACAAGCCTCATAATATGCCGAATTTTTTACTAAAAGCTCTTTTAAACATTTTGATATTTGAGAAATTATAATTCACTAGGCATGGGATAAGATGCACATATCCATCCTGTACTCCACAAATATTTGATTGGAATAACAAATAATTATACAGCAGACTCGGAAATTTTTTATATAAGAAATTATGTAAGAACTCGTTTTAATAAAAACGAACTAAATAGGAACGTAATTGTAATAGCATTGCAGCTGTGCTTTTCCTTAGATTAAAGATAAATGCAATTGTGTAATGATAAATAACATAAACTTAATTGTCATCATACTATGGAGTATGGATCAAGCGGTATGGGCAGGGCGAGGAGAAACCAATTATCTACAAATAGTATTGTAAATAATTACATTACATGTAAAAGAGACGTGGAACAACTAATGCTGAATGATTGTAGATCAAGTTGTGACATAAACAGCGAAAGGACTTTGAATTTGACTGTACCAACATTGACGTAAAGTACCCCAAACGAGAGCCTTGTCCAATGATTCAAGAGTGGTATTTTGGTCTCTCTGTTTGTGTTTCCCAATACCCCTGATGTTTTGCATGTTCCCCACACAATGTCTAGTGTCAGTAACATGATGGGTTTTCCTTAACAAGAAGCATACAGCTTGCTCTTTGCATATGCTAAAAAAAACATTATCTTAACTCTCTTGTCTCTCATCTTCCGTCCATTCAAGGTTTAAAGACGAGAATTGAGTGGACTTTAGAAAAGGGAAATGTATAGGGAAGAGGAAGAGAAGGGCTTTTGAAGTTTGAATATTGTGTCGATGAGGTCACCATGTACATGTCGATGAAGAAAATAGGGTAAAAAGAATAGACATTTGGAAATGAAACAGAACCTGCAGAACTGCATGTTTTGGTGAAAGTGGAGAGAATAGTTTAAAAGGGTGAGCAGCCGGCGCACGTCAGCATCCTCGGACACTCATATCACCTCTCACCCTTGATATCACACGACACAAATTTTCATGGACTAATAAGTTGTAGTTCGTGCTTGTGTCTTGGTTAAGAAAAAGCCTTGTCTTCGTAGTCTCTATGTATTATACATTTATTATTCATATTTGTCCCGCAAACTGAATAATATAAAAGAAAATAAACGAAATAAAAACATATAAAATTTATGTTTGTCAATGTGTACAGATTTAGCCTTATAATTGGACATCAATTTAGCCTTATAATTAACCATTCATTTAGCTTTAGATTTATCTAATAACTTTTTTTCATAATTTAGCATAAATTACTTTGTATATATGGATGCATTGTGCCAAATATACATAAGACAAATGAAAACACTTTTGTAACATGTCATGGTATGACATGAAATTGAGGAATATAAAAGTTTACCTGGCCACTTGATCTTTAACCAAAAAGAAAATTCGAACAAGAGCAGAAAAACAAAGTTTGTTTCAAGAGATTTATAACCCAACCCTCAAGAACATGCATATCCTAATTCAAGCAAATTATGAATTGAATGACACAAGATTGAAAGAACAACAACAAATAAAGACTACTAATTGTTGAAACAAAATCAATTAGCAAGTAGCATAAGAAGCATGAAAATCTTGCAATGTATTTTAATTATTCAACAAGAATAATAACAAAGATAAACCTCACAAAATAATGTCATAAAATTGTATCCCTGGTGATGGTCGAACCTCCCTATATATAGGAGAGGGGTTGACTAAAAATTAAGGAAAAGAAATTACCTTAAACCTATAATTACTTAACTAAGTTTTAGGAAATGAGAGACCTTATAGGATTTGGTCAAGGAAGCCTACTAATCTTAAATTCTTAATCTACTGGGAAACTAACTTTTAGGAGAGAAGAAACCTTATAGGATTTAGTCAATTGCCCCTTATAAAGAAGGAAACCTACTAATAGTAAACTCGACCATGGGCCTTATTTGTCAAGTTAGGTTGGCCCAACTTCTCCAAGACCTATTAAATGGACTTGCTTGGACTCCTTAATTGAAGCAACTTGAACTTGGGCTTGATAATGAGTTTCTTTAATTAAATTACTCAAAGCCTCTTGTATCCTTTAGGTCCTAACCGTTGTTATAAGCCCAACAATACCCACAAGTGGATATCTTTTGAAAGTTGACAGTGGAATTTGAGTTGACGACCTTGAACTCTTATCTCGAACACTTGAACCATTGACCCTAACTTGAGATGCCACATTATTAGCCCTTTGATCCATATCATTCCCCCTTTCTTAGAAGGATTCTTCTTCGAATCCAATAGATCTATATCAAATTCAAAGGGAGAAAGATCATATATATTAAAAGTTACACTAACATCATAATTACCTAGAAGATTAAGTTTGTAGGCATTATTGTTCTTCCTAGCCACAATTTGTAAAGGGCCATCGCCCGTATGATGGAGCTTTATTCTTTGTGAAGTAGGAAATCTTTCATTGCGCATATGAACCCAGACCCAATCATCAGGTTAAAAAAGAGGTACTTCTTTTCTTCCCTTATTGGTGTTTCATATAGAGTGCTCAATTTTACTATAAGGCCCCAAACTATACGCTAGTGAAAATGTTATATGTTCATAAAAGTACATGTATGATAGGCATTAAAAATTATGATAAGAATGAGACTTTCATATGACTTGAAAATTGGTATTGATGGACTATAGTTAGTAACTTGGGATTAATTGATACCATTAGAGGATTGAGGTATTTCAATGTGTATTTGGGCTAGGAAAATTATTAAGTGACAAGTTAAGTTATTATATAGAAATTAGAATGACTAAACCTAAAAATTAGTGACATTTGGAATAACTAATACATTGACATTTGGCATCATTTAATGTATGACATTTAGCAGCATAATAAAAGGACAAGTGGCTTAATTAAAGTGTTACAAATGGCAGCTTAAATGGTGGGAAAATGGGCTTCATGCCTTAGTGTTACGTGGGATGTTAAGCTAATGGCACCTTGCTAGTGATGAAACAAGCGTCTGTTGGAGCACATCCAGCTTTGTCCATTCTTCACCTTACTTACTTCTCTCCACCGAAACTCCCATTTTCTCTCTAACTTCTGGAATTTTTTCTGGACTTTGGATTGTCATCATGTTGGCCTCCATATTTTTTTCCTCTAATTAAGTATGATTTAAATGAATTACGAGGTTTTGATAGATTTAATTTTTTTTTGAGTTATTATCATATTAATATTAGTAAGATTATATCACATGGGTTAATGGAATTAAAGTACTAAGATAATAAGGATGTTCAAGGGTGTTTTTAGAAGGTCACTTAAGAGTATAAGGACATAAGCATATAAGGAAGGGTAAAAGAGACTTTGCACACTCATTAAGGGTATAATGTCGTGCTTTGGAGAGGAGTAAAAACGTGAATTAAAGATAGAAAGAAGAAGAGAACACCGAAAATGAGAAAAAAGAGTTAAATGTTTCGATTTTTGCAAGAAAGGAAGGAAGTAGACTTAAGGTTCTTCATTTTTTAGCGTTTAAGAGAAAATTTAAAGTTGTTCAAGAAGGAAAAAAGGAAGAGGAGGATTAAAGCTTCCATTAGAGCCAACAATGTTACTATTTGCTGAAGATTCAAGGTAAGTTTGACTTTAATCTTTTGAATTTTTGAAAGGATTTTGGTTCATAAAGCTTAAGAAATATATGGGTTTAAGAATTCTAGGATCAATTTTAGTGAATATGACTTGTGGGTTCTCCATTTTGAATCCCTATTGAATGGGAATTTTGTCTTTGATAAAAGGAAATCAAAGGAGGTAAGAAGAGCAAGAGTAAAGGCATTTTTTAGCAAAGTTTCAAGCAAAAAAATCAAGGTGGGTTACGGTTTTATAATTAAGTAATAGGCCATTAATGTTTTTTTTAAATGATGGAAATAAATGATTTCAACTATTTCATGAATGTACTTCATAACTCTTTGAATGCTTTGAGAATGTGTTATGTGTTTGGTATGAGCATATTGTGTTGATGAATTATGAAAAGATTATGCAAATGATTTTGAAAAGATACTATGTTTGAAAAATCAAGTTTCGAAAATGTGCCATTTTGGGCAACAAGTTTACAAGTTATGAAATACATGTTATGTGGATTTGGTTTGGTCCATTCTGTATGTCAAGTGCACTTCGACTAAAGACTTCTCCCACCTACTCGCTAGTGGCATGGAGCTTCTTCATGGACTCCCTCATGTTTACGACTACACAAAACCACTATGTGGGATTGTGTTAGTTCATTCTGTTCACGACTACACATGCCCATTTCGTAGAAATGTGTTAGGTTGTTTTGTTTATGAACCTTCCAAACCATTTTGATGTGCTTATGTGATCATGTTAGGTTAACAAGATGGATGCATACCTTATTTGCATTATTGAGAATTTGGTTGAGAATTTGAGAAATATGTGCTTTTTGATTCAATGTGATTTTTTGTTATAATGGAAATAAGTATTTAAATGGTGTTGCTTGTTACTAGTTATAAAATTATTACCCACAAGCTTTTAAACTCACCCCATTTTCGTCCCATCTTCAGGTGAAAAAAATTAGATCGAGTAACTAAGAGTCGAGACGTCATTCTACTTTTGCAATGTTTATTATAAATTAAGTTAGATTTTGTAAAAGCAAGATTTTAGATACATTTTGAGAATTATTGGGTTTGGTATCATTTGTAATTGGGATTTTTGATATCAATTATGTAATGTGGCTTGGAATGTCATTAAAGCTTTGTAAACTCCTATTTTTTATTAATGAAATATGAATTATTTTTGGATGATGTTGAGTTTGAATTTGGTCGATTTGAAGAAGTTATCAACTTAAGTTGATGATTTTTGGACATGAATTATGGATATATATATACATATAAGTGAGATATTATGGAAAAAGGAAAGATAGGGTTTTTGTGAATGATGAGAATTAGTTTTAAGGGATGAGTACAATGAGTAGAGAATAAAGAGTTTAATAAAATAATATTGGTAGTTGAATGGTCATGTTCATAACATTCCAAGTTTGTACATTGAAACTTTCAAGTTTTCATAAGAGAAAAGTTTGTTTTCGGATTTCAGAGGAAAATTTGTATAAATCTAAGTTTAATTAGACAAAGTTATCTCCTTGAAAGTTGTAGCTTATCTTTCTAGCTTTCCATTGATATAAAGTATGAAATTTTTGGACAATGGAGTTGAAAGATATGATCATTGGAAGTTTGTGATGTTGTTTAAGAGAGACATTCGGGACAACCCTTTTTTTTTAAAACTTTTGACCCTAATAGAGGCAAAAATTGTTTCTAAGGTCTTCATATAAGTTGTATATCTAGAAGTCCTCTTCGAAACAGTCTTTGCATAACCTTAATATGATATTTGTAATAAAAGTTATACCCTTTTTACTAATACAGGTCAGAAGAAGAAAAGCAAAAAAGGAGAAGTCACGATCATGCAAAGTCGCAATTGTGCAAAGTCACGATCGCAACTCTGCAGACTTGCAGCATGATCGTGACTTCACAGTAACGCGTAGGTCGTGATCATGCACCACTCGCTAATTTTTCCCCTAGACCTGAACATCTTCTACTCTTTTGATCATAACTTTGTTGTCCAACCTCTAAATGACCTTATTTTTAAAGCATTGGATTTGTAACAGATTCCTTTATCCCTCGATAAAAATTTATAGCTTTTGGTATTGATTTGAAAATTATTAGTAGAATCAAATTGAGGGCATCAATTGGAAGAGTATGAACTGAACATGCTTAAGTATTTTTATGATATCTTGATCTGTAGAACTCCAAATGAGATGATTCTTATTTCTTAATAAACTAGATGCGTAGAGCTACATTTCTTCTGAAGAGATTGAATTTTAATTCATACTATAAGACTTTCAATTTCTGGATATTATTTGAGTATAGTGTACTATTTTAGTTTAACAACAATCCAAAAATGTGTGGGCTATAACTTTTAGATTTTCTCACCAAAGTGAATGATTTTGGTGTCATTAGAAACTTAAGACAATGGGGAACAAATGTTCTGAAGAAGCCAAATTGAAATTCTAATTTGAGGTTTCCTAAAATCTGTTTGCAAATAGGAGAAATGAGTTCGTTTTTTATGATTGATTGGTGTGGGCACGCCACCCACGTGGGATGATGGCTAATAAGGGTTCATTGAAACAACCTTATAAGGTAATACGAACGCTCAAGTCTTATGATTTTTAGAGCAAGAGTTGAGCTCTAAAAACAAGGTCCAACACATCAGTTGAATTTTGGTAAGCTACTGAATCTAGAAAAAGGATCCACTAATTTTTATACTATTGTTATGTTAAGGTTGAAAGTTGAACATTAAACTTAGGTATGTGTTGGTTGTTTGGAAGCTATCCAGTTCCACTGGATAGGTGTCGGTATTTTAGCCATATGTTCACCTGTAGGTGTCCAAATGGGATTTTTTAAATTAATATTAAACTAGAGACATATGGATATATTTTTCATGAAGGAATATAATTTGAATTCTGTCTCTAGGAGTGTCAAAATTTAGATTGAAATTGAGTTTCAGATTCTGTCACTGTTTGAGAATTGTCTATAATATTGTAGGTATAACTTGCATAATACTAAACCAAATGGAATGAAATTGATGTCATTAGAAACTTAAGATATAAAGGAATAATTGTTTAGAAGAATGTTTTGCCTAAATATCTCATTTTCATTATCAAAATGACCATAAAAAATGACCCAAAAGTCTATTTTGGGAAGAATTGGAATGAAGTTTTAATAAAAGGTAGTGAATGATCGTGACTGAAAGGGGTCATTAAGGGGTTACACGATTGTGCATAAGCATGATTGTGAAAAAGGAGGATAAATTGGAAGTGAACAATCATGCATAAGCATGATCGTGACAGTGGAGGTATCCTGCCATTTGACAACTTTAAACACCCTTCACTCTTTTGATTGTAACTTCTTCTTCAGACTCCGATTGACTTGAAATTTGGACCACAAACTCCTTGCACATTTCACTTCCTCTCCACCAAGTTTCATTGTCATCTGAACTCAGTAAGAATGAATTGCTATTTACCAAATGTTCAAGTCTGGAATTTTATAGATATTATATGAGTGAATGAGAGTTTGGATATTGTATGACATGTTAGTTTGTTTGGAAATCTATGAATATGTCAAGTTGAAGACAGTTGTATATTTTGCAATATGTTCCTCACATGATAATTCTAAAATGAACTTATTTTGTTTTAAAACTATTAAGTCCTAGTTATGGGTAAATAGGCATGTATAGAAAGATTTGTAGTTGCTCTTGTGACACTTTGATGTCTTTTGTTATTGACACTTCAATGTCTCTTGTTACTGACACTTCGGTGTCTCCTATTATTGAGGCATAAGTCTCTCCTATTTTGTGATACCAATCATGATATCTCCTGTATTAGTCCCATTACCTGTTGGACAAATGGTGGTTGACAAATTAAATCTCATTTATGTTTTGATAATAATAAAATGTATAGAATTGATTAAGAAATTTTTTCAGGTGTTTTGGATTGAAAGACATTTAGAAGACATCATAAATCATTGAGGAATCAAGAAGGAAACAATGTCAACATGATTTAGACATTAAAGATGAAGATTATTAGAAGATTTGGATGGATATTACCGTTGAAGCTCACATAAGTCGACTAGAACATCATATGTCGACTAATATATGAAGATATGTCAACACAAGTCGACTAACAGCATACAAGTCGACTTATCGTGGACCACAAGTCGACTTACACATCACAAGTCGACTTATAGAAGAGCGGAGATGCAATTTTACGTAAAATGTTGTCACAAGTCGACTTATACAACTCGACAAGTCGACTTATGGTCACAAGTCGACTTATACAACTCGACAAGTCGACTTATGGGTACA
>JANIHY010000009.1:25951676-25968416 GCA_027479065.1 Erythroxylum brevipes
AATGATATAATGAGTTTTCACCGACTGATGTAGTACGCCACCCTCACGGGGCACGGACTCGGATATCACCAACGATATCGGGTTCGTGTCACGTGGGAGTGGGGTGTTACATATAGATACCCAGTACAATTATGTGAAAGATATAGTTGTACAATGAGAAGTGAACATGAATTATATATCTACAAGAGATATAATGGTAGACCTAATGACAAAGACAATTTATCGAGATACATATATTGGGCATGTGAAATCAATAGGCTTATGTAGATATTGAAATGTAATTGATTAATATTTTTTCTTGTTTATTCATTCAATGTATTGTCATGTATAAATATATATATAAGTTGACATTGTTTATTAAACAATACAAATTACTTAATACTTGATTCTGAAATATGTTTACTTTGCATGACATTTTTTAAATGAATCAAAAGTATGTCAGACAGATAAAAGATTGGCCTTCTCACACAGGCAATCGACTTTAGTATTTGTGATGACCAGAGAAGAGGCAAATTTTAAGTTTATTATTAACATGATAATAGAGAGTTTAAGTAGGAAACTTAAACCTTAAATGCTAACTTAGGTGATAAATCAAAAGAAATTAGTTTGAAGTTATCATATGGTCACCATATATGTCATCTAAAGTTGCCAAATGAGAGTTTTGAAAGATATAACTAAGAATAAATAAGTGAATTCAAGTTAAACATTTAGTATGTTTGAACTAACATTTGTACAATAGTGCATTTTTTAATGACATAAGCTTCTAATTAATAGGAGAAGATATCGTAGCATATGACTCTTACCATGTGTGCAAAAATGACCATAAAAGGAATTAATGTAAGTGAAGATCTTAACTTATATTGTGTGAGATCCTCGAGATTAAATGAATCTATTAATATATCCGTAGGACTTTTATCTAATTCTTAAGAAATAAATTTAAGGTTTTTACTTCAGAATGTTACTAGAAGATTACGTTTGATATGATTTTATGGGCCAATTCTAACAAAGCAATTTAAATTCAATTAAAAGGAATTGAAAATAGAGGATGGTCATTTTCTAATTGTTAAATCACATAAGAAAATATGGTATTCAAAGATGGTCACTTACTTTGTGTAAGAGAATTGAATATATTTGTGATATGATAAAATAAATGAGATTAAAAGAGATTAAAATACAAGTTATTAACTAGTGTATATTATACAAATTCTATTCAGGGATCGATTCATTAATCGAGACATATAAGATCTCATCGTTTACTAGTTACATGAGTTATTAGACAGGTATGATAACATGTATATATCTTATTAATTAAATCCATCATATGTGAGTGTGAGATAGGACGGCCCTTGAAATAACTGTTAAGGTTACTCCTTTAGGATCGGAAAATCATGAGTTCAAGTCAAAAAAACTTCTTAGTAAAATGTAAAGGAAAACTACATAGAATTGATGACCATTCCTAACTCACCAACAATGGTTGAGTTAGTCATTGTAATTTAGTGCTATGGTGATGTATTTTGCAATTACACCACGTCGTTTTTAATTATCTGCAATTATTATATAAACTGTGACTCAAAATTTTAAAATTTTAGACATGACATCCTCAGATGTATGTATGTTGCATATTTTGCGTCTATGCTTACAAATCTGGAAGCAGAACACTAGATAATTGTCATTAAGTTTGGATCATTGTTTCTTTGACCGAATTGGGAAGATGAGCAGTCGAAGTGGATGCAAATTCAAAAGCCGGCTTATTAGTAAAATAATATCAGTCAATATTTAAGTGCCCACTTAAATCTTAGAAGTGAACTGCGAACGGCGATATGATTTCCAGTTCCTGTAAGAGCTTCTTCCTGACATCACACGTTCTTCTATATGTAACTAATATCTCCTAACAGTACTTTCAGCAGCTAAGTAGTCATTTTCAGACAATATGAACCGAACACACAGAGGAATCGCACTACTAGACCCATATACGGCTGCTCGGTAAGTCTATGTCAGCCTGTGCTCTCTCTCTCCCCTCTTGCCTTTTGTTTTATTGACAGCAGAGATGTCCTTTTTTAAGGTATAACATGCTTGATATGCAAATCCAGTTGGTATTCTTGTTTTGTTGTTTTACATCAAAATTAAACCTTTTCCTTTTTCCTTCGATGTCTTAGACATATTTAATCCATTAGAAATTTGGTTAATGCTCTTACTGTAGAGTTTCTTAACGAATGCTCAAGTTGAAACTAGAGAGAAAAGTTTGCACTACACTAATTTTTTGCCCAATACATTCATAGGGTGCAGGGATGGATCATGGGGGCTAACAAGGGCTATAGTCTCTACAAAATTAAAATTTTTTTCAGAATATTTATATATAAATTGTAAACTAAGTAGGGCTATAGTCCCTATAAAATTAAGTTCCTTGTCTCCTCAAGACTAAAATTCTAGATTCATCGCTGATAAGGTTCAATGTAATATGCTGAAACTTTAATGTGGTAATTGATTATATAAATGGGGACCAAGTGAGGACTCTATAATGGTGATGACTTCGTTAAATAAAGTTAGAAAATTTTAAAACAACAGGATATGTATAGTATGATATGAATTGTTGATATAGAACTAAACAAGAGAATTACCGGTGCGAAGTAACAAAAAAGTCCAACTTTGAGTCCATCACTCCAACCAGTACACACTAATGAACAAAACCTAGACGCCCTAATACTATATGACTATCTTTTTGGCTGATAGCAACCAAGTAACTATTTACAAAGTTTAATCAATCAACACAAATTGGAATCTCAGTAAAAGTAAAAAAGGGAAAAACTTAGAGCTTTATTTTAATATATACATTTTGATGATGGAGGAATGAGAATACTTTTTTTTTATAAACAAATAAAATACTACATCATGGGATGAACAGAAACGTGTATTTATTTATTTGTTTATGTTTTTAATGTAACAACTGTTTAACAGCATCCACTTTGCCTTCTTTTCTGACAACATCTATGAATTGTTTAGTTTGGGTTGATGCCCTCTCCTTCTAAAGGTCCGTATTGGATTCAATGCATACCCTGTTCTCAAGTTCTCCAAACTACTTTCAGAAATATCTTTGCTCAACCTTAGAATCATTTACTGAAATATCATTAAGTAAAAGATTTTGTGGGTTACATGCTCGGTGGAACTGACGATGCTATGGTCCCAAATTCTTGGTTTTGATCTACTTCCAAACGCTATTTCCCCCATTTGATGATACATCAAGAAGAAAGTAAAATCGGATGCTCTGATTATAAATTGAATTATTTGGTTTTCGGTTGTCCCTTTCAAGATTCTTGTGGACCTTGATTTTGCATGAGTTGAAAGTGGCTAGCTTGACTCTATTCCTTTTCTTGTTGGCAATACTGATCCGTGCAAGGCATAAGTTGAAAGGCCAAAATAATTTCCAGGAAAAGACAAGTTTCTAATTTGCCCATGCAATGTGTCTGGTTACGTCTCCAGACTAAGATGGTTTAAAGAAAAGGACAAATTTTGGTTATCTCCTAGTGCGTGGTCTATTGCCAAGTTTGGTTCTTTCTCCCCTTATCCTAATTCTTTTTAATAATACAAGGCATTCATTCTCTTTTACCGTTTAATTGCTTCATCTCCATTCAGCTTCCAGCATCCACCTCTAGCTGATCAGTAGTAGTTTCTACTATTGACCTTCGATATCTACTCTTGAACTAAATACCAACTATGGAAGGCAATGCTATTCCTGGAGAAGGGTCCAAATATGACAAGGCAAAGGAAGTGAAGGCATTTGATGAAACAAAAGCTGGAGTTAAAGGACTTGTAGACAATGGCGTGAAAGAAATCCCGAGGTTTTTTGTCCATCAGCCAGAGAACGAGCAAAACTCTCCATTGTTATATGATAAAAATGATAAAAGCAGCTTTGAGATACCGGTGATAGACTTGGAAGGGTTTGAAAGTTGTCGAAGGAAGGAGATAGTAGAAGAGATTAGGAAAGCATCGCAAACATGGGGTCTCTTCCAAATGGTTAATCATGGAGTTCCTATGGGTGTAATGGACGGCATGCTAGCAGTTGTGAGAGAATTCCATGAAGGAACAAAGGAAGAGAAGATGAAATGGTACTCGCGAGACACAAACAGAAGAGTGAGGTACTTTAGTAATGGAGATCTTCTAGTGAGTAAAGCACCAGCAAATTGGAGGGATACATTAGCATTTTACTTCCCAGATGGTGAAATAGATCCTCAACTCTTCCCAGAAATATGCAGGTAAAAGTATAGAGAGGTAATTGTTGGGATTTATGTAGATGCAAAAGTTTTGATATGATTTAACTGTGTTGCAGAGAAGCAGTGAGTGAGTACATGAAAGAGATAATAAAACTGAGAAGAACGGTGGCAGAATTGCTATCAGAGGCGCTAGGGCTAAGGAGAGAGCATCTAATAAGCATGGATTGCATGGAAACTGAATCATTGACGTGCCATTACTACCCGGCTTGTCCACAGCCAGAGCTGACGTTGGGAGCCACAAGGCATACGGACCCGTCTTTTTTGACAATACTCCTTCAGGACGACAAAGGTGGCCTCCAAGTTTGTACTCGTAATCAATGGGTTGATGTTCCCCCGCTACATGGTGCCCTAGTAGTCAACATAGGGGACTTGATGCAGGTAAGATTCGTTCATTTCCATTTAACTTAGTATGTATCTTCCAAATTCCAAAACATAAATTCATCTAATTCGAAATTGAACACAGCTCATCACCAATGAGAGGTTCATAAGCGTAGAGCATAGAGTTCGGGTGGGGAGCGCGGGATCAAGAGCTTCAGCTGCTTGCTTTTTCTACCCAAGTACAGCTAATAACTTTAAACCCTACGGAGCTTTGAAGGAGCTTCTGTCCGACAATGCACCAATATACAGGGACACTCATTTTTGTGAGTTTATGTCCCACTTTAAGTCCAAAGGATTAGACGGTAACTCAACCCTTTCCTATTTTAAACTATGATTTCTTTCACTATTTTCAGGTACGTTCAACATCTCAACAACCGATATTAATATCATCTTCTCGTTTACTTTTCAAAAAATGCTCGCTTTTTTTACAAATCTTGGTCTAAGCAATCTTGAATTTCTTTTTTTTTTCTTTTTTTTTTTGGATACGGTGTCAGCCACGAATTCAGGATTTTAGTCTTGGAGAGACAAAAAAACTTAGTTTTGTAGGAATTATAGCCATACTTAGTTTACAATATATATACATATATATATTCTAAAAAATATTTTAATTTTGTGGGACTATAGCTCTTCCTAGCCCCTGTATCCATCCCTGACCACAGCGGAATCAACCTGTAAGCTAATCATTTGCATTTTACCTAATAGCCTCAAACTGTAGTCTGTTGAGATTTTATATTTTCAGACTAATAAATCTATGAAAACTCTTTAACAGAAGACATCGTCCACTCCCTTTTCTCTAGTTTCCTTGTTCTTTGGGAAATGATAGGAGAAGGGGAAAACCAAAAAGAATCACAACCAAAATAACGCCAATCAAAGATCACAAACACTGGCTGCTTTACAACATCCCCAAGGACTGATGTTAGCTCGTAGCTTTGTGCTGCAACGCTTGTACGAGGGACCGTAAGACGTCCATCCTATGCATCACTTTGATGTTCTCTCCCTGAAATATTTGTAACCAAACTTGAGGTATGGTAAAGATCGAAAAGAAAAAATTCAGTCAAGTATAGGAGATGGAGAAGTTTATGCTGTCTCCATTTCTGCAGCCCACAACTGCTTCGATATCAGGAGCTTTTTCTCGTTAGGCGAGTCAATCATCTATGTCATCAATATGCGAATCCAGTGAAGGTATAAATCGGTTTTAAATTTATCATGAAACTTCAAAATAATTCATGTAGTACAAGAAATTGTATCATAAAAATGCAAGTTTTGAGTATTATATAGTCCAAGGCTGTAAATTTACCAAAACCAACAACAAGGTTATGCAATCGCCAAGGAGTTCTATCAAGTGATTACAACTGTGCATATACTTGAGTATATTTAAACATTGACATCTTCTGTTATCTCCGGGGACAAGGTAAGAATATAAGCCCATGAATGTCTCCTTCACCACATACTCGATAATTCATAAAAGAACTAAGGCCTTACCTCAACCACAAAACACATCCATGTCTTTTCACCATGCAATTCCGTAATTCCTTTCAGGATTGTTAGACCTAAACTTCTGATAGCTTCTGCTATCTCAAGAAAATGACTGCACTCGTCACACATCATCTGCACAAATCAGAATACTTCTAAGCACCAATAATTAACCAAGAAAAGAAAAGGTCTTCTTTCGAGGTCCTTTTTTGTTGTTGATTTTCGACAGATGAACAAATCATATTCTTTTCTCCTGATGAAATAATAAGTTTAATATGGTATTTAGACATCCAACCTGTAGTTACCTCCACTAGCATCTGCTTAGTTTTGTTCAGATTCTCCGCTACTATTGAAGAAACTTTTAGAGGGCTTTCCAATTCCAATGCCCAGCTTGAACCTTGCTCCTGACAGGAACCATCTGTTGCCTTGTGATGCATCTGCAAAATTGACCAGTAAGGTAATTATGACAACATTCAAACGCTGTGAAGACTATGCTGGTAATACATACTATAAGCTCCAAGTGATAGCCAAAATTGTTGAATTCAAGATGGCCAACATGACCAACTAACTAGAGTATGGCACTCAATGTGAGCAATGTTAAAGTAGTAACCCTACCACCCTCCCCCCTAGTTGTCTCTACAGCAGACACTAGCTAGTTCTATCTAGGGCATATGCTTGAGGGTTGGTCCTATGGAACAATACTAATAATACCAACTGGCTTATTATACTGATGAGAAGTTCTCGTTCATATTTATAGGTGAAAATATTGCAGGGAAACAAACATAGTTCATCGATTGATGAAGAAATGAATTTCATATTAGCACTCGTATAAAAAAGTACCAGGCCTTACCTTTGTCTCGGCACATTTATTGACCTTTGCAGCATGCTTTGTGACGCTTTCCAGAAAGAGCATGTGCTTTATTGTGTGCTCCAGCAATGAATCAATACTACACTGCAATTTTCTTAGATTTTTCAGCCTATATCATATGTGAGATTTACAAGAATAGAAACTGAAAATGCCGAAGTCCAAGGTGTGATGTATGTAGGGAAGTTACCTTCGATCCATGAGGCACGAGCAATCTCAACTCCTTAATACGATCTTGAATCAGTTGTCGGTCCCTTGGCCTTGGCCTAGAATTTTCACCAGGCCTAGCTCTCTTCTTCTTATTTCTATCTGGCTCTGAACATCTATCCAATTGCTCACCACAAGTACTAAGGCATACTGATGAAAATTCATTAGAATTAGCACCACACACCTCCTTTGAATTGGAGAAATGAGGCATACTCTCTTCATCATTAGCAAACTGACTAATTGAACACCCTGCTGAGTGCACATCATTATTAGCGTGGATGGAAGTCTCTGGCATTTTCTCAGTTGCCAACAGAGACTGAATTGATGTACAGACAGATTTTTCACTTTTAACTTCACTGCCACCATAGCAAATATTGCCCACTACTGCTTCTAAAAGGCTCTCTGAGCCACTATCAAATGTCATATGGCCCTCATTCATCCCTGTTGACATCTCAAGATTCTCAACATCTTCAGCTTCAGCCTTTCCTGCCTCACAATCAAAGTACATAGAATTCTTCGAGGAAATTGGTTTTAGAGCTTCAAGCAGCTCATATCCAGCAGAGAACTTTGAAAACGTAGAGATGTTACTGTGACTTGATTCAGTCTGATACTCCAGATCCTTTTTCAAGCTGTTGTCTGATGATTTAGGTAGTAAGTCCAAACCCCCATTCATATGAATATCTAGGTCATTTGGTTTAACTCCATCACAAAGATTACACTCAAAAAGTTCTGTTGGGGAATTCACAAAATCAGTTTTGAATTTTTTTCTTGGAAGTATAGCATAACAAGTACCCATATTATTCTCAACCAAGTCATTTGAATGTGGAGATCTAGTCTGTTCTGATTCCTCCGCAGACAATTTCTGAATGCTGGTCTCTCCTCCAGAAACTTCACTAATCAAATTAAATCCTGCTTGATTTCGATGCTCCAAGAGTGAATTACTTTCCTTGAATGGAAGAATGTTTATGCTCATATCATTCTCCTGTGAGGATATTTCAACTCCATCATAATTGTTGATTGCTTCAATTGATGTCTTCTGACAAACAGAAGAAACATATGAAGAGTCATCACTTTTTTTCTGTAACTCTGGAAACATAGGCAACCAATCATTTGGGCCTTCCTTATTTGCAGATCCATCAAGATAGCATAAACTATCAGGAAAAGTACCAGGAGCAGAAACTTTTATCGGTAAGCCTGGCTGGGAACAGGAAAGCACTCCAAGTATTAGTAAGGTCCACATCATCAAAAGGAGAAACTGATAACTATTTTCCTATATATATTAACCAACCCACCAGTGTGAAATTCACATATCTTACACACACAAATAGAGTGCATGACATTTTACCAAAAACAATATGCAGAGTGGATGGGGAAAGCAATAGATATTTACCGGACAAAATGAAGTCTTCATACTATACTCTAGAGGACTACTAACATGCACAATTGATGAATCTCGAGGGGTTAAAAACGCATCTTTAATATGGGTCACCAGCTTCATATCCTCAACAACCTGGTCCATTCAAAACAGGAGTAAATATAGATTCCAGTGGCATGCAAGCGCTATTTTCACCAGCAAATCCATGATCAAAGAAACCTAACTCCATGAAAGTTAACACTTTAATGTATTTGACAAAGACAAACACAAAGTAAATTGTGTCAAGCACATCCAAGATGCTAGAAATTAGGTCCTCTCTTTTCTTCTTCGATACCCTGCATCCATATGGTTATCAGTGGAGAATACCCGCAAATTGATAAAATGTTAGCAGAGCATTACTGAGACCTAACTAGACCCTCTCCCGACTACTTTTCCAACCAAGAAAACTTTATAAAAGCATTATCTTGTATAGTCATCCATAGATCAACTTATATTACACATCAATGCCAGTTGAAAGGCTCATCTTTGATTTATAACAAATATGAAATTACACGGAGAACGCTATTGGTTCAGTTTTCGGTCCCAAATGTGTCGCATAAGATATCTTAAATGCCGAAAGCAGTAGTCTGCTTGTTTTTCACAAATTAATAGAAGGATGCTCTAAAATTCTTACTTTGTTAAACGAGCCAAGTTGCAGAACACCATATGGAGCAACAGCCACAACAACAACAGTCTGCATAATGCCATTTACACTCATTAAGGATTTCTTAATTCAATTAGAATTGAGATCAAAGAGGATACCCCTATCTAGAATTAAGAGGAACCAGTATAACATCAAAATTCAAGGCATACAGCCAGAAGATCAAATTAATTACAATATAAAGATATGGAACTTTCGAAAATGTCTAATTACTTTAACTAGGGAACATATAAAGCAAAATTGAGATCGTAAATTCACTTATCCTATACCACAGAGAGATGATTTTGGAAGAGATCACAAGTTTGAAAAAAGTGCATTAGCAGTTACATGAAATAATCTCAGATGGACCTGGAAAATGACCCTGGACAATAAGCCATCACATATTAATATAGACAAAAGTTAAAGAAATTCGGCATACCCTGATCCCTGCTGCAAATTGCCCTTGCCATCCATCAGAATGCTGAAGTGTACAAGAATGGAGAAGTGAATCGACTCAAATGGACAAAAGATTACAAAACAATAGTCACATGATTAATCTAATATGAATGAAATGCAATACCCTACTTACCCCAAAAGACGAGAAGGAATTTGTTTCAAGCTTGTCTGTAAAGATCCATTGATGTTTTCCAGTCACTGCCACTTGTCCAACAATCCTGGTAAAAGGAAAAATAAAATCAAATTCAAATAATCATCATACCGCTTAAATGATTTACAAAATGGGATTCGAAATAAAAGCCCTTCATCTATTAAAATGGAATAATGTTAAATAAAGCATTCGCTATCTATTTGACGACTAACCCTTCCCCAAGAGAATATACATGGTATGACATCTTTGCCACGGCTAATCCAAGCAGATCTTGTGAATAATGCCCACCATGCAAATCATATAGAGTGTCACAAGAATGTTGACCCTCTGAAGGACCACGTAGCTCACAATTATCATAGTAAGCATCTTCCCATGTCAACACCCTGTCAAACATATAAATTGAGAGTAAAGTCCAATTATCAAGCTTTGATCTAACTCAAAGGGCTCCAAAATTGCCAGTACCAAACTATCTTCAAATAAAAATACCAAATCTGGAAGGGATGTCTAAAATTGTAGCCTCAGAACTAACCATGTTTGTTTTCTCTTTCTGGTCTCTATATTATTTTCAAATTACATGTAGCCAGGTTATTAACAGGACTAGTATCCAAAGCTCACCGATAGAAATGGTAAAAGGTAAAACCATATATTTTGAGATAACCAAATAAATATGATATAACTATATACACATCAACTCCACACGTTATCTACAGACATGAAACAAACATTTTTTTGGTTGCTCTACTTGACCCTAATTCCTATTCAGTCGCTCACTCATTTAAATCCTCCTTTTAACAGTGTAATTTTTTTGTCAAAATTATCAGAAATTTGTGTGACATAAATAATAACAAGCATTACATTGCAACTTAAAGTATTGCTGGCAACTTACATATCAGGGACTAATTCAAATTGGCAGACGTTTATAAGTAAGAGTTAAGATCTACATGACAATTTATATTCTATTTTAGTACACACCACTTAAATGAACACAACATGAAGTATGTCTCTTGTAATTGATGTCACTTACATTAGATGAAATCTTGTTTGTTGGCAGATGTGTAGTAAATAACAAAAGTTTTAATAGAAGGGCCTGAATAAGTATTGACGTTAAGAGTACTCAGAATAATGTTCCATGAAGCAGAAACAAAACACTTACATAGTTGGTTTTCGTTTTGCTCTCGAATCTTGATCTCTCCATCAGAACCAAAGAAGCTTAAATTGTACCATAGAATTAAAAAAAGAAACACACACACACACACACAAAAGCCGTTACTTAAAGAGGATACCAAAACTAAATTCAGAACTCTCAACTTGCTTCACATCAGAGATTAAGAACAAACTACTTTCTTTTAAGGAAAAACTAGGTTACAACACATCCCGGGGTCACTTAACTACCATCCATCCTAAATATACAAATCCAGAACATGTGGCTTACAATTGTTTAAATTCCAAATTCACCAAAATCACAAGAATCACGAGCCTCTCAACGTGCCCAATCACTCATCGATTCATATCAAACAAAATTAATATGGCACAACATAAAACATCACTAACTGTTTCTTAATCGTGAGAACCTACTGAAGTTAAAGTACTCACATTCGAGCTCGATATTTGAGCTTCCAAAAGACAGCGTACTTCCACTCGGTATTGAGGCAGAGACTCCTTAGAGTACAGTGCAAGTCAGTTACCATCCTTTCTCCGCACAAAATTCCTAAAACTAAACACTAAAGCCACGCACTTGCGTCCACACCGCCACCGGCAACCACAAAGCGACCAACTTTCGGGAATTATAGCAACCCGAAAAACCCCCCACCCCCCACCCTCACCAAAGTGCAAAACCCAAAAGTTTGTTTCTCTAGACTAGCTTCCCCGATACGAGCCTCTACCAGCCTGCTTTCTCCGTAAACCCGCACGCACCTTTATCGGCGGTCCTACCGTTGCCAGCAACAGACGATCCCTTCCCATTCCTCGTTACACCCTCTCCTCTATCAGCACCAACAGCTAGAATCAAACTCCCAAACTCTACTCTCTCTGTATAGATATATCTACTCAGAGGCCAATACTAAGCACCATAACTGAAACATCCAAACTCAATATCGAGAAAAAAGCGAGAAACATCGCCGTTTTAGACATGAAACAAGAGAGAAGAAGATGGATTAGGTAGTGCGCAACTCTCTAGCTTATATCAGACGACATCATTAAAAGACAATGGTTATCAAGCGAACTATAGGTTCAACGAAAGAGCAACTTCTGCTGCGTCCAACTAAAAAAGCTTCGACCTTCCTTAATAACAAGGTATAGAGATGATTTTCTCGGTTAAAGTGTTTTTATTTTTATTTTTCTGGAAAAGCCACAGAGAGAGAGAGAGGCAACGAAGCTTTCAACGGAAGAGAAAGGTTTATGGGCACACGATGAATACTAACGAAGCCGGGGTTTGGTTGGTATATTTATAGCTTTATTCACATTAATGCGCCCATTGAGAAATGATACAAGTAGAAGAAAAGAAAATAGTAATGAGGTTGTTTCTTGATAGAAAATAACATGTGTTATGAGTGCAGTTTGCGAGGTTGTGGCGAACAAAATGATGTCCTAGCCCCTACCCCTAGTGAAGAAAATCAAAATGCCCTCCTTCCATTTTCTCACTGGCTTTTCTTCTCTGCATACTTCAAACCTTATCGTGGTCATATAATGTTAATGCTAAGATACATTAATGATTGAGCATCATTGGCCCAGTACTGAAACTGGTTAATGGTATAGTATAGCAGATTTCGTCCCATCCCCATAGGTGCATCCTGTTGTCCTTCCTGCGATTGCAGTGGCTGACATGACATTAAGAACAACAATACAAAACCAACAACATCAACAACAATGTACAATTGCCATGTAATCAATCATAGAAAACACATTTCACTGGCTGTAAAAAGATTCAGTTTGTCGGAAGTAAATATCGGATCTCACCTAGACCTTAATTCACTACCAGATTTCCTAGGCCTCGTGGTTTTACTCTATTGTATTCATCGCCGGATTTTCAAGCTTTAACTTGTCAACTGAAATATATGTTCTATTAACTAGAATTTTTAAAAATAAAAACTAGTATTAAAATTCAAAATTAATAGAATCGTTATTCTTGTATTAAAATAAAATAAAGTTAATTTTAATTTTGTTTTCCTATTTATGTAGGCTATTAGAGTTTTTATTCGATTTAATTTTAATTTTAATTGGGTGAATTTCTTTATGAATTAATGGCTACAAAAAGCATTTTGATATCATCTACTTATAATTTTAAAGTTAAGACATTCAACTTCATGAGCATTAATTATACTCCTTCCGATTCATAATAAGAGTTGTTTTAGAAAAATACACGCTTATTAAGAAAGCTAATAAAATTATAGATATACCCTTATTAATACTCCCATAAAATTACCTCGATAATCAGCATGTGAGAGAAATTGTTTTAAAATTGTGATCTGTGTAATTAAGATGAGAGAGAAAAGAAAGGTTAATCTTGGAAGAAAAGTTATAAACATGCATACAAAGTCAAGAATGACACTAAATGTATCTAAAACGAGTCTTATTATAAATCGGAGGGAGTACTTTTCTCTTCCCTTATATGCCAAAAAAAAAAAAAAGAATGACGTGCATGAATTCTTTTGGATAGACGTGGCATAATTTTAGCGGTTAGACAAACAGTGCCGTATTTCATTTTCCATATGATCCTGGGCGAATTCATCTCGATTCTAATCCAACAATTCCAATTACCGGAAACCATGAGCTCAACTGCCGTTTCACCGATACCACCTTCTTTCATCCCCAAGCTTGCACTCTGCAGATCTTCGACAGACCTGAAGCCAGTGCATGCCCAATTCATCAAGTCCGGCCTAATCCACGACACTTTAGCCGCGGCCGAGCTGCTCAAATTCATCTGCGCTTCCTCTCGGCCTGAGCTCAAATACGCAAACAAGTTGTTCGAACAATTGCATGAACCAAATTGCTTCTCTTGGAACACCATCATAAGAGCGTTCGCTGAAACTCGTGGTGATGAGGATGATGACCCATTAACTGCTTTCTTGTTGTTTTGCCAAATGTGTCATGATGGTTCGGTGGCACCCAATAGGTTCACTTTTCCTTCCGTGTTAAAAGCCTGTGCTAAAATGGGAGGGATTGACGAAGGGAAGCAGGTTCATGGGTTTGTTGTAAAATTGGGATTGAATGCTGATGAGTTTGTTGCTAGCAGTCTTGTTAGGATGTACGTTATGTGTGGGGTCATGGAGGATGCACATATGCTGTTTCATAAACAAGTTTTTGAACTTGGTAATGATAGTAAATCGGCGTTGGATAAGAGGAAGCAAGATGGTAATGTTGTTCTATGGAATGTGATGATTGATGGGTATGCGAGGCTCGGGGAACTTGGAGTTTCTAGGAAGTTGTTTGGCGATATGCCTCACAGGAGTGTTGTTTCGTGGAATGTGATGATATCTAGTTATGCACAAAATGAGCACTTTAAGGAGGCTATAGAGATGTTTCGGGAAATGCAGATGGGAGAAATTTGTCCAAATTATGTAACTTTGGTTAGCGTTCTCCCTGCAATTTCCCAGTTTGGGGTACTTGAGTTAGGTAAATGGGTGCATTTGTATGCAGAAAGAAATGAAATTGTGATAGATAGTGTGCTGGGCTCTGCCCTGATTGATATGTATTCCAAGTGTGGAAGCATTGAGAAGGCAGTTCAGGTATTTGAGAGGATACTTGATAAGAAGAATACTGTTACTTGGAGTGCTTTAATTGGTGGCCTCGCAATGCATGGCCAGGCGAAGGATGCTCTTGAGTACTTCTGGAGGATGCAACATGCCGGTGTGGCACCCAGCGATGTTGTATATATTGGCTTACTGAATGCTTGTAGCCATGCTGGTTTAGTTGAAGATGGTCGATTAGTTTTCAACCATATGGTTAACGTTGTAGGTTTGGAACCAAGAATTGAACATTATGGCTGCCTGGTTGATCTGTTAGGTCGTGCTGGACTTTTAGAAGAGGCTGAACAGGTTATACTAAACATGCCAATTAAACCAGACGATGTGATATGGAAGGCCTTGCTTGGTGCTTGCAAAATGCATGGGAACTTAGAGATGGGAGAACGGATAGCAAAGATTTTGATGGCTTTATTTCCAAATGATAGTGGATCTTATGTGGCTCTATCCAACATCTTTGCCTCCAGAGGAAATTGGGAAGGAGTTGCGGAGATGAGGCTAAAGATGAAGGAAATGGATATAAGAAAAGACCCTGGATGTAGTTGGATTGAACTTGATGGGATAATTCATGAATTCCTGGTGGAAGATGATTCCCATCCTAGGAGTAAAGAAGTCCATTTAATGTTGGCGGAAATTTCATACAAGTTGAGGAATGCGGGCTATCGACCAAACACTACGCAAGTGCTGCTCAACATGGATGAAGAAGATAAAGAAAGTGCTTTGCAATATCACAGTGAGAAGATTGCAGTGGCTTTCGGCTTAATCAGTACAGCTCCTAGAACACCACTTCGAGTTGTTAAGAACCTACGCATTTGTGAAGACTGCCATTCTTCTATGAAACTAATATCTAAGTTGTACAACCGTAAGATAATTGTAAGAGACCGCAAACGCTTCCATCACTTCGTCAACGGGTCGTGCTCCTGTAAGGATTATTGGTAAAATATAAACGAATGGTTTATCGGGAAAACTTTAGTTTCTTTGTTTCAACAGATCTCTTCGTACTTAATTTACAAAGACACAAGACATTGACTGTTAAATTTTTATATAATTGGACCTAAATAAACTGAATATATACAAGCTCAAATAAGGTTCTATCTTAAAACTAATTGGTATTAGGAGGAGTAATTCATTAAGTTTATATGCATACTTAAGGTCATATATTTTTTCGATGTGGGACAAAGTCTCACTTATATTTCAACACGCCCCTTTCATGTGTAGGCTAATTTATGACCTAACACGTGTCACAGTTTATCGTGACGAGGTGGTGACGAGTAATTCAAGAGCAACCTGCTCTGATATCATGTTCAATTTTTATATAATTGGGCCTAAATAAACTGAGTACATACAAGCTCAAATGAGGTTCCATCCTAAAATCAATTAGTATTAAGAGGAGTAATTCATTAAGCTTGTATGAATACTCAAGGTCATATATTCACTTATATTTCAACAAGCCTCCCTCACGTGTGGGCTAATTTACGGCCCAACACGTGCCACAGTTTATTGTGATGAGGTAATGACGAGTAATTCAAGAGCAACCCGCTCTGATACCATGTTCAATTTTTATATAATTGAGCCTAAATAAATTGAGTACATACAAGCTCAAATGAGGTTCCATCTTAAAATCAATTAGTATTAGGGGGAGTAACTCATTAAGTTTATATGTATGCTCAAGGCCTTATATTTTTTCAACGTGGGACAAAATCCTACTTATATTTCAACATTGACAATGTCTTGATGAACTTTGAGGTTAGCTGTCGGGGAAGATCGTGTCTAATGAAATCAACTGAGGCTTCTTGACAATCAGGACGAACACTAGTGTAAGCTTGGGTGGAAACTAATTCCACTGGTCTAAGGCCGCATGTTGTTTGGACCTTGATCAGTGCTGCCCCTGCCCAGGGCCCATTATGAGAGGGCCCCCCCTTCAACAGCCCCCTCTATTGTCCCTCTATTGTATCTGATATAATATAGTGTAAGTTGATAGTGATCGTGCTTCAAGGTACAATATCAGGGAACTTGTAAAATCTTCCAAGATATTACAATTTCTTTATTTTCTTAATATATGTATTTAAAATACTCCAACTCAAAAATTAGCAGCAAAAATTTTACAATTCTGTCGTCTGAGTTCTGAGTATACTTTAAAGGTAAAATT
>JANIHY010000009.1:26077764-26090263 GCA_027479065.1 Erythroxylum brevipes
TAGGCCTCACAACCTCCCTGCATCAACCTCAGGGCACTCATAAAAGAAATCATCCTGGCTGACACTGCCTGACTAACACCTCGAAACACAGCTCTAGGCTGACCAGGAGACTCCAACACGACCTCCTTGGTATAACAATCCATCACAGCTCTATGGGCAGTGAGCTAGTCCATCCCCAAAATCAAATCTATCTCTCGCAGAGGCAATACTATCAGGTCTGCACTCAACTCTGCCTGATCAATCACAATCGGGCACCCCTTGCAGACCTCTCCCAAAGCTGTAGTACTATCTAAAGGTGTACTCACCTCTAGCCCATACTGCAACATCTCCCTATCCCTATGCAATCTACATGCCACATGCGGTGCAATAAAAGAATGCTTGGAACCTGGATCTATCAATGCATAAACCTCAAAGCCAGAAATCAAGAGCATACCCGCAACGACATCCGGAGAATCCTGGGCCTCCTGCCTAGTCACGGCGTAGACCCTGGTCTGGGACTGTGGTCGACCGCCACGACCCTCGGTCTCCACAAAGGAATCTCCAGCTCTACCTCGGCCCCTGAATCCAGGTCAACCACTGCGACTCTGCTGCACTGTCGAGCTACTACCGGCTCTCCCACTCACAGCAGACTGAACTCCAAAAGTCATAGGGCAATTCCTAATCAAATGATTCATTGAGCCACAAGCAAGACAGGCTCCTGTCAATCGCCATCACTCTCCACTGTGCCTCTTGTCACAATGTACACAAACAGGAGATGCCTGACCTGATCCTCTGCCATTACCACTGCTACTACTAGTCTGCCCAAATCTCCCCCTCTGAAGAAAACCAAACTGTCTGGATCCTCCTGAAGACCTGAACCTGCTCTAGCGCCTGCTAAAGCTCCTACTAGAGCTGCCCTGACTATCACTAGATCTCTTGCCCCTGGATCCCTGACCAGTCTCTGCCTGACTCTGTCTCAGAAGCTGTTCTACTCGCACTGCTGCAGCTCTCAACTCAACAAAGGTGCCCATATTAGACCGGGCTAACCTGGTACGGATCTCCAGATTAAGCCTTCCCTCGAATCTCCGACACTTATCAGACTCAGTAGCAATTAGAATAGAGGCATACCCCATCAGCTCATTAAACCGCACCTCATACTCTACCACGAACATCTGACCCTATCTCAACTCTAAGAACTCCTACATCTTCATCTCCAAATAGACTTTGGGCATATAATTATCCCGACAGGCTCTCAAGAAATCCTCCCATGTCAGTGTACAAGGTCTGGTGGTACTGTCCAGAACAGTCTTCCACCACTGATATGCTGGACCCTGTAGCAGAGAGACCGCATAATCAAAGCGCTCATCAGAGTCGCAGTCCATCTGATCTAGGACTCTCTCAGTCATCTCCAACCATCCCTCAGTCTCAGCAGGGTCTGTGCTGCCATAAAAGTCAACAGCTCCCTGCTTACGCAGTCGATCATACCTCCTCTCCCGTCTCACGGGAACTCTAGGAGGCTGCTCCTCAAATTGAGGCACTGAGGACTCCCTACTAGCTCCGACTGATTCATAGTCAACTGGTTGATCTACCTGATCACCAAAGATTGATGACCTATAACAAAACCAAAATTTCGATCAATTTTTGCATTTCTTACTGAAATTCAAGCCTAATTATATACTATGCCTAGCAGATGCCAAACCATGCTCTGATACCACCTAATATAGCGCCCCGTTACCGTAGGGTACACACCGGGACGCCCGTAGGTAATTCCGATACATAACCCACGATAAGGATACACTACGAACGATCAATACTATAATCCACATGGCATCAATATAATTAAACCGTAATATCAAAGTCACTAACTTTTTGAAACCAAAAGATTTTCATTCATTGCATAACCTCAAAACAGAATTTACAAGTTATCAGTTTCCACTGTCTAAATACAATGGTCCAAAAAGGAACTGATACATCTAACTAGGTCATCCACAAAAACATCCCAGCTGACCGACCTGTGTGTCATAACTTCTCGTGCCAACTAGATCCACACGGCAGGAAAAGTCTAACTCTGGAGCTAGGAATCTACTATCTTTGTCCTGAAAATATTTGCAATGTTGGGTGAGTTTGCGAACTCAGCGAGAAACCATCATCTATGGTTCACTCAACTCATGCACATACACGTAATTCGCAGAATATCACATATTAGCACATTCATAAATATCACATGCATTCTATTTCACAAATATAAGGCATTTCGCCTTTCACCTAATTCATATTTAATCATTCATATACAGAATGCACATGTGACACTTTCCATTTTATTACGGTGTTGTGACCGTGCACCTGATTACAGTGGGCTTGAAGCCCTGATACGTTGAGCCTGTGGCTCTGAAATACGTTGGGCTCGAGGCCCTGTTGCGTTGAGCTTAAAGCTCTGAAAATACGTTGGTTGCACTGTTCACAACTGTCATTATCTGTACATGCCTTTATGTATGAATGCATATGTTTCGATTTACCATGTCAATGAGTAATTTTCCAATTTCATAGTTACACACAGATAACACTTCGATATCACATTCCAAATATTTCAGACACCTATGGTCCGAAATTAATCAAAATCAAATACACAATCCTCCATTCATCTCCACATGACATAATTGCATAATATTAAACACATAAAGGTTGAGGAACCAACTAGGTTACTCACCTCTAAACTTCCGAGTTACTGTCGGGAAGTCTCAGCTACGTCGGAAGATCGACGCTCCACTTGAGCCTCTAAAACAATCAGAATATACAAGCATTACTAATTGCACAGTTTACAATAATCAATAATGCACATGTAGCAAATGAATTATGTACTATACATGTTTATGACATTCCCGTCACTATTCCCGAATTTTCTATCTCAATTCTTTCTCTCTAAAGATAGCAATTCCTAGATTCCATATCTCACTTAACTAAGTTCCGAATTCCCAAGAGTCAAACTCCAAGATATAAGAACTATCTCTATATCGAAATCAAATTCACTATTCAATTACCATCTGACTTCGAGAACTTTCGAAATTAATTTAGAAATTTCATTCTTATAAATTCACAATTCTTAGTCTCTAAATTCTAATCACTCAAGAACCAATCCATTAGGAATTTAAACCACAAAAATCATCAGTTAGAAGAAGCAATTCATTTTCAGAAAATGGGCATCCTCGTCGCGACGCAAGGTCGCTCGCCGCGGCGAGACCCCTCACCTGCGTCACGGCACATGCGTTAGCTCTCCTCGCAGCATGCTCGCTTACGCTCGCCACAACGTGCGTCTTCGCTCGTCACGGCGTGCGAAAGAAAACTGCTCGCCACGGCGTGTAATGAACACGTAGCGGCGTGCGAAAGAGGAATTGCTCGCCGCGACGTGTGATGAACATATCGCGATGTGCAAACCCAAAAACACGTCCGAAATCCAGATTTCTCAGCTCTGTCGATTTTTAATCCATCTATTCTCTTTAAAAACACTCCAAAACAACTCAATATACTCTAAACTACTAACCCTTAGACTCAATTCCATCAAATACCAATTATCTCTCAAATACTTAATTCAAAGACAAGAAAACTCATCATCTGAAACTCATATATATATCAACAATCATATACTCTAATCAATCAATAAATCAAAATATCTAAAGCATAAAGGAGTAAGAACATACTTGATTAATCCTTCAAACCTTCAAAAATCACCAAGATACTCCACTCACCAAGTTAAAGCACACCCATGGTTTCCCCTCAAGAAAAACACTAAATTCATCCTCTCCAACCCAAAGCTCAAGGATAGATTATAAGGGAAGAAGGAAGCAATTAAGCAAGAAAATGGAAACAAAGAGCAAGGAAGATGATCCACGAAGAAGAAGAGAAGAAGAAAATCCAATTTTCTTTCAAAGCAAAGGAGAATATCGTGGAAGGAAATTCAAAGGAGTTAGGGTTTTATACTTAAGACTTAAGGCATGTTTGGCAATTCATTTGCCACATGCCCACTTCTTAGGGTCTAAAAATTCAATTCTTATTCTAATTTTCTCCCAATTTTACAATGGATCTAATTAATAAATCCTAAAATCATACTCAAATTTTCCCATGCCAATTGTCAATCAATTTCAGAACCGGAATCCAATTTATCAGCCTTTAAGTCATTTTTCCGGTCCAAACATGTTACTTTAAAAATTCCAAAAAAATTCCTATAAACCCTCAAAAATAGGAAATACATGATCCTACACTCCAGTTCCATTTTTCAAACCTCAAAAATTCAATTTTTACTCCAATTCTATATTCAAAACATAATCTATACAATTATCACCCAATTTCTAATTTACACAATTACACTGGGAATATGTCATACATGCATGTACACTCATATGCTTGTGCAACAATGATCATTTATCAATAAATATAGAGGCAAAATGCATGTGCAATTCAATATATAAATATGCACTCAATCCTAACCCATCTGAATTACCAATATGCCCATTACATCGGTAACGGGATGTTACAAATTATCATCTTTCTAGGATCGATCCATACTTGCATGTGCTAGCTATAACTATATCGTGCACTTATGGTTAATTCAAATATTGACACTTTAAATCAATCAATCTCTCATAATTTAAAAACTGTATAAGGAGCATGAGATTTAGAGACATTACATACTTTAAAAAAATATCATAGCATAATGATGCTCTAAAGAGGATGGATAGATCTAGAATTGAAAAGGTAAAGTATTTGAGATTCAATGCAAGTATCCTTAAAATGTTCAAAGCAATAAGTATAACATGTTACCTTATCAATGGGTCACCTTACGCTTTACTAAATGAAAGAGTGATAGAGGAATTATGAATAAAAAATAAGAGATATTTATTTAAGTTGAAAACTTTTGATTGTCCTACTTATCTACATACTTTCAGTGATGAGAGGATTAAGCTTGATTTAAAGTCAACGAATGTATATTTATTAGCTACTTTAAAAGTGTTAAAGGATACAATTTTTAAGACCTAATATTAAAGGACATGGTGATTAGTACAAATGGAGTGTTTAATAAAATAAGTGGAGAGGACGTGATGGGATCTCTAGAGGGTGGTATAAAGATGGTACAAGTAGAACTAAGTCAACCTAAAGTGGACTTGAAAAAGGATTAAAACTTCTAGTTCAGAAAATAGGCCAATATTAGGAGAAAAGTATCATATAGTATAACCATGCATAGGGCGAGACACATAATTAGGCCACTAAATAAATATGGTTGGGAAGACATGGTATCATTCTCAATCATCATAAGGATTAAGGATCAAATTAAGTTTCAAGAGGCTATGAATAGTCAAGAGAAAGACAGCTGGTCAGGAGATATGGTGGAGGAGGTGGAGTCTTTGAATAAGAATTAGAAGTGAGAACTAATACAGCTTCCTAAAGGAAAGATGCCTATAGGGTGCAAGTAGTAAAAGGAAGCCAATAATAATATAAAAAGTTTAAGGCTTGACTAGTACTAAAAGCATATGCGTAGTAAAAAGAGATTGATTACGATGAAATCTTATCTCTAATGGTTTATTATACTTTTATCAGGATAATATTCATAGATAGTTTGAATATTCACTTATGGTTAATAATTTTTCTCCATAGTGACTTAGAGAAAGAAATTTAAGTGGAGCAGCTGAAAGGTTTTAGTCAACTTGAAAAGAGCATTTGGTATGCAAATTAAAAGAGTCACTTTATGAGTTAAAATAATATTCATAATAGCAATTTAAAAGGTTTGATTCTTACATGATCTAAATTAGTTATAGAAGATATGAGTATGATTACTATATATACATTAATAGCCTTAATGATAGGCCATTTATTTTTTTCTATTACTATATATGGATGATATAATAATTGATGTAAAGAGTATGTATGATACGAATAAAGTAAAGAGCTTATTAGGAAAAAAATTTGAAATGGAAGATTTAGGTGCTACTAAGAAAATAACCAGAATGGAGATTCAAAGTGATATAAGCTCTAATAAATAGTAGTAATCTCAATCCATCTATATTAAGAAGGTATTGAACATACTTGAAATGAGTAAGGTTAAACTCATGATCACTCTATTGGCAAATCACTTTAGGCTTTTTCTAAACAATACCTGCAAATAGATGTAAAGGTTGATGAAATATCTAAGGTACCATATACTAGTATTATTAGATGTTTAATGTATACAATGATTTGTATAAGTCCAAATTTGACTCCTACTTTTATAAGGTTAGTAAGGGCATATAAAAAATTAAAAGACTTGATTTGAAACTACCCAAGCAGATATTTAGGTACTTAAAGGGTATATTAAACCATAAGAGTGTGTTTAGTAGTCAACAAGGGGATCCTTTCATTATGGGACCTATAAATTTGGAAAATGCAATAAATTTGAATAACACGAGATCAACTATAAGACATGTTCTTATTCGTACAGGTGAGCATATTTGTTAGAAATCAATAGTATAGTCTATGGTTGTATTGTGTACAACTAAAGTAGAGAACATGGCAATGGTTGAGACTATTAAAGAAGCATTATGACTTACAAGACTAGTGAAGGAGGTGGCAATTAATCAAGGTAGAGTTTAAAGATATTGTGATAGTCAAAATGTCATTTACTTTGTAAAAAATCTAATGATCTTGTAATGAGTAAACATATAGATGTTAAATTTCAAAAGATTAGGGAGTTAAGTTGTATCAAAATGATTTTGTTGAAAATTTATCATATTTTAAAGAATGCAACTGACATGTTGACAAAACCGGTTACCATGGAGAAGAGTCACATCTCAAGGTGTTAGATATGGATACAACCTAACATATAAACAGTATATTCATCAAGTTGGAGATTGTTGAGTATTAATTATATATATGAGCATACAATCTTAAAGGTTTAAGAAAGAAATGAGAGTTTCTTTGAAGTCTCTAGGTGAACTCGATTTGGGACACGAGCATGGCCCATGACATTTTTTTAATGAAAATCATGGGTTAAGGCAAATGCTAGAGAAACGGGCGTATTAGTATGACGAAGGTATTTCCTAAGAAATACATGGTTGGGACTTAACCATGTCATAAACTATGACTTGTGCATGAAGAATGTAGTAAAATCTATAGTCTGAAATATAATTATCTCAATTCATGTTAAATTATGTAGAGAAGCTAGACGATTCATAATCTAGGACATAAATGTGCGAGAGCCTTTGTCATGTTCTAAAAAAGATAGTGAGATCTACAATCATGTCCTAGGTCATATCTGCAGTAGTCAAACTTATTTGAAAATATATTTTGATTAGATTTTAACTCTAAAGGTATTCTAAGCTCTATTATAGTCATAATTAAATTAGTTTAAATTTGATAAAGGGACTATTTGAATAAAATTGTACTAGTTAGGTTAACATGTTTATTTGTTATTATAAACTTAATCTGATGTAACTCTCATCATAAGTATTTAATAGTGAATCAAATACTCTTAGCTCCTAAACATTTAGACACAATTTATTAATGGAACTTCATTAAAAATTTCTTGTATTTTTATTTTCTTTATTTTATTATTTTTATTCTTACTATCTATTCCTTAACAACGACTCTCATCTCAACTCCTTGCCACGACGAAAAAATAATGTACATGTTCATACTAATTATCAAGGCAGAATAACCTCCACACTTTATATTTCATCATCACAGAAAGAGAGCATATTTTACAAATTTATGCACAAATTTGGTTAAGTTAACAAGGAAAATTTGAAAAATAAATAATAGGAAACACCTTTATCTCCGAAGAGACATGAATCTAATAAAACTATAAATTAATGCAAAACTGCGCCAACATCAACGCCGATCAACAGGGAAGTGGGAGACTTGCGAACTCTGCCATCAGATACATTTGGACTTTATTATGTTAAATATAATATATTGTTATAAACTTAATTTAATGTAATTATTATCATAATTATTCAATAATGAATTACTCGCCCTTATTCTAAAGAACATAGGCGTATCTATTCTTTCATTTTTGTTATCTATTTTCTCAACTGCGACTCTTACCTCAACTCCTTGCCATGAGGAGAAGAGAATGTACATGTTCATACTGGGGCAGAATAACCTTCACACATTATATTATCAACATGAAGAGAGGATAATAGTACCAATTTAACAAGTAAAATTTGAAAAATAGATAATGAGAGACACCTTTATCTTTGAAGAGGTATAGTTCGGATAGAACTATAGATCAAAGCAAAACTGAAAGCATTGGCAGCACTGATTAACAGGGAAGTGGAAGACTTGCGAACTCCGCCACCAGATACACATGGACGTCCTTATGTTTAGAATATGGCAAGATTTTCACTGCCTAGCTCACTTGGCATGCAAAGTCCAGTGAACTAGCACCAGCCATTAGGCCACCTACCTCTAGGGTCCATTCTGGGGATGCGAAATATCCATAATCTTCTTTTTGATGGTCCCAACATGGCCTGACGTCTTCGCGAGAACGTCCATTTGGACATGAGTCGTTTCGTGATGCTACTTGGTGTGGATGGCACTTCGTAGAATCTCTTGGTCCTACGCCTAGGAGTTTGAGGCACTTCAAAAGACGTGTAGGGGCTTGGCTCGAAGGGAAATTCATATTCTGATGTGCGAGCCTGATCAGCCAAATGATTGGTGTGATTACCATCCCCTCTTCGATGTATCTCGTCGAGTTTGAGAACACCTGTGAGCCTCAAGTACTTTTGTTCAAGCGACTCGTTGGGTATGTCTCTTGCTAACAAGGGTGACGCACCACCCCAGTTGTTGGTTCCAAGTGAAGGATGGTGGGGTGTTCTAAATTCTACGAACTCTCTTTGCCCCATACTTCTACGTGTTGGTATATTCTGCAACTTCTCTTTATATATGTGTTATATATTCTTGATGATCTTGGAATATGTGTAATTGAATTTTAATATTGCCATGCTTTTCGGATGGTTTGGTACCGGACAACAGCATTAAGTTAGACCAAGGACTTGAACATGAGCATTTAAGTAACAGACTACAAATACTCTCAATCTGATAAACATTAGTTCATCAGGGCATATAGTTCGATTTCATTGGCTGGAATTGTTTCTACATCGGATTAATAAGCTTGTCCAAATGTTTTACGATGTTAACTATAGCAGTATCTTGGAAAGCAGAGATAACTGGTCATTTTGAGGACTGCATCTACATCTACAACCAAAAGTACAAAAAGCAACCTCGTAATTTTCAAATGTGGAACAATGTAATAATATTTTAATCATGTACTCAAGTAGCCATTTAGCGGTATCTCCAGGCGAGCAAATCTCCGAGAACAGGACAAGTCTGATCAATAAATTAGAGTAGGTGAACGTTGTCTTCTCTAAATTGTCAATTCCTTGTTCGATTGATGCTGTAACTTGTTTTCTCAGGAAAGATACTTTGAAGCTACAGGATACTGAACTTGTTATTGAATTTGGTTATGATATAATACAGTGTTATTACTGTAATTCTATAAAATTACAAAATATGTCTAAATTTTATAAAATTGGAAGACAATCCCTTAATATATTATATTAGATAAATTTTTACTTTACTTCAAAAATAGCTTAAGAAATCATATCAATATAAATTTGAACAACAAATATTTCTTTATTTTTATTAATATTATCTTTCACATATTTCTCACAAATTAATATGAGCAAAAGATTATTTAACTTTCATATAGATACAAATTAAGAATAATACAACGTAAAAAATATGCTTTTATAATAAGTAAATTTAATTTCAAATATTACCTTTTATTTGAAAAACAAATTTCATTCACAAACCCTAAAGGGTAGCTAGAAACTTAATACAACACAAAGTTGTTAAAGAGACAAAAGGTACTAAGGATGTAATAAATTTAGCATAACATGTTAAGAAATGAGACTATGTACAGACAACAACTATTTAACCTAAGTTCCGTCTTCTTCTAAGAGAGAAGCTCAATGTTTGTGTGAGGTTATGAGCCACTATAATTTCTCTGAGCCAACAACTCACTCTATGAGCAAGAACATACTTGTTAGATTTAAAATTCATGAAAATCCTGTTCCTTTCCTTCCAAATGGAGTATATAGTGTAATAAGACAAAGGTTTAAGCATATCTTATCTTTCCTCAATCTTCTATATTGATTATCAGCCCTAGCTAGGATTTCATTCCAATTATTATAGGGACAATCCAAGTTTAAATAATGAAGCATTCTGGCCCAAATGGAGGAAGAGTAGCCACACTGAAAGAAAAGATGAGAGGTAGTCTCATGAACCAAATTACAAAGGCACCAAACATGATCGATTGAAATCTTGAGCCTGTCTTTTGTTTTCGATCTACCTTCGGTAATTAACCATATGGTGAAGGAGGCTTTAGGCATCAATGATCCTTTCTAAACAATGTTACATCAAGGAAGGTAAGGAAGATAGGGTCTAATAGCCTTAGACAAGAGGAATTAGAGAATTCCCCATTGCTTGTGGAGCTCTAAACAACTTTATCTTTCAAAAAGTGGCTAGGTAAATAAGTTGGAAGATAAGAAAGCAATCTGTCCATACTTCTTTTAATGGCTAGCCAAGAAAACTGATCAATATTTTTGGAGACTCTAGCATGAGTTGGAATTCTAGTTATAAGGGATGAGATTTCACTTCTTGTAGATAGAGGACTAAGAGGGTGTCAATTATCAAACCAAACCACATGTCCGGTCCATTTCTAATATGTATTTTGAAAAGAGAATAAATAGTTTATCTTTTCCTTAGTATAAGGATAAAAGGCAAAGAATACTCCTTTTCCTTTAAATTCCAAAAGTTGGATTCTTTCAAGTATAATTCATTAGTCCACTTGCTCCAAAGTGCTTCCTTACTCCATATCCTTTTTGGCACTAGCACTGTTTGTATCATGTTAATTGAGACAAATCCTGGGCTCCCTTTTATGCTTTTCCAGCATAACTCCTATTTAACTTTAGAGCCCTTAGGATTGTCATATTTACCAATGTAAAGAAAGTTCCTCAAGCATTTCTCCATCTTTTCAATAATCTTCTTTGGAAGGAATAGATGTGAGCTCCAATAAGTATGACAATTTGTCCAAATAGATACAATGAGATGATCCCTGTTAGCTTAAGAGAGTATTCTATTATGCCAAGCATTGATTTTCCTTTTGAAATTCTCCAATAAAGGGAGATAGTCAATGAACTTAGACTTCTTTAATAAAATGGGGACTCCAAGATTTTTAAAAGGCAAGCTGCCAACATTCAATTCACATATATTCCTTAATCTTTCAACATTGGTAACATCACAGGAAAAATAAAATCTTCCTTTTCAGTAAGTTGACACTGAGGCTAGATATTTTTCAAAATTTTTTAAGAATAGATATGGAAGTGTGGTGAGCCCGACAAAACAACATAAGGTCATCTACAAAACTAAGAAGAGTGAGCTAAAAATCCTAGCATTTTTAGTGAAATCTAAACTCAAGATTATGAGAGATATTCAACAATCCCAAAGTTTCCTCTTTTTTATTTGAAAAATAATAATAATGAAAAAAATAATATAATCTTGTTTTTTCGCACAATGATTCTATTGACAATCTCCATGGAAATTGCAAACAAGTATAGTGACATTGGGTCACTTTGTCTTATCCCATTAGAGCCATTGAACCTACTTTTTGGGACATCATTAATGACTAATCTAAAAGAGCAAGTAAAGACAAAACTTCAATCAAATTAATAAATTTTATAGGGAAACCAAACCATTCCTAATTACACAATAGTAAGTTCAAATTCAGGTTATCAAAAGCCCTAGAGAAGTCCAATTTGATTGCACAACTATTGATACATTTGTTAGCATTATATTCCTTTATGAGCTCTTGAACTAATAAAATATTGACAGAGATACATCTACCAGAAATGAAAGCACCTTGAGATTTGTGTATAAGATGTTGAAGTAGCACCTTTAATATGTTGGCTAGCACTTGGATAACACTTTGTAAATAGTGTTACAGTAATAAATGGGACAAAAATAATTGATAAAAATAACATTGGGACTCTTAGGAATCAAACAAATAAAGGTAGCATTAATTTCTTTTAGAAGCTTCATAGAATTTAGAAATTCTTGAAACACTTCAATCAGTTGTGTACCAGTGATCTATCAAGTAGATTGGAAGAAGTAAGAATTAAAACAATCAGGGCCTGGAGACTTACTAAGACTGAGACTGAAGAGGACATTGCTTATTTCCTGAGAAGAAGCAGGTGATTGAATCCACTCCAGAGAGTCTTGAGGTAAAGAGTGGCCAATTAGATCAAAAAGATCTTGGATATTGCACCTCCCAGTTGGTCTATCTTCAAACAGATTATAGTAGAAATTAAAAGCTAAGTCCTCAATAAAAGAGATATAAGAAATCAATAGACTATTCTTGTAACATCCCGTTACCAATGTGAAGGGCATATTGGTAATTCGGGTGGATTAGGATTGAATGCATGCATACTTTGAT
>JANIHY010000009.1:26121414-26138298 GCA_027479065.1 Erythroxylum brevipes
TGTAAGTGAAAAAGAAGAAGTAAAAATGTATAAGGGCAAAATTAGAAGATCACTTAAGGTTAAAAGGTATAAGGCTTACATGGAGGGGCATAATGGACATTTGATGGTTATTATGAGTGGAAATTAGAAGAAGAAAAATAAAAAGAAGAGGGAAAGAAGAGAGTATCGTGGAAGAGAGGAAGAAGAAGAGAAAAAGAGGAAAAGCTAGGGTTTTGGGAAACTTTGAAGAACTTGAAGACTTTGAGGCTAAAACAAGTAAGTATGAGTTTATTCCTTCTTGTTTTGGTTAGATGAAATCCTAATATAGCTTAACATGTGTGGGAGGTTGTTAGTGAATGGAATATGCAAGTGTTATCTTTTAGGGTTAGTGATCAAAGATAGATTTTGATATTTTGGTAATGATATTGGGTTGAAATGAGCTTAGAAATGAAGTATAAGAGATGGTTTAGGGTTTAGATGTGTTATATTTAAAATATGGGAGGAATATGGTTGAAGAATGTGGAAAAACAGGTCTTCAGGAGGAATTTGGGCTCGCACGTCGCGGCGTGCTCATGCCCTCGCCGCGGCGCGCTCCAGTTTTCTCATTTCCTGCACCGGTATGTTTTGATATTTTGGACATAACTTTTGTTGTAGATGTCAAATGAGGTGATTTTTCATTCGTTGCAAACTAGAGAGATAGGTATACAAGTTTTATGAATAAATGAAGTTCTGATTCAGTCTATAATAATCTCAAAGTTTGGATGGAAGTTGAGCATAGAATCTTTGTTTCAGCATAAGTTATAGTTCAAATTGTTAAAGTATGACTTTTCGATTTCTACACCAAATTGAATGGAATTTTGGTTATGGTTTAAGGAAATCAAGTGAGGCAAGAGGAGCAAGAGGAACAAGAGGAAAGACATTCATAAGCAAGTTTATAAGCAAGGAACTCAAGGTGGGTACACATTTATAATATAGTAAATAAGCCACTCATTGTTTTCTTCAAATCAAGGAAGCTTCATGATTTAAATTGCATCATCAATGTTGCCTTTAATTCTTTTTAAATGAATTGTGAAATATGTTATATGTTTGCTACATGCATTGTGTGATGTTTTATGAAAGTGTTTGTCATTTGAAAAGAACACACGTTTATACAATCATGTTTTCAAGAATGATTTTCAAGACATATGTCAAGTATATGAAAAGAAAGTTTTCAAGAAAATGTGCCATTTTAGGCAACAAGTCTTCAAGTTCATGAAATATGTGTTATGTGAGTTTGTGGTAGTCCCTCAAGAACTATCATGTGCACGTTGACCCAAGTATAGGCTTCTCCCGCCTGCCCACTAGTGGCTTGCAGTTCCCTCAAGGACTCCCTCAAGAATTTTATGGCTACACAGGACCATTATATGAGAATGTGTAGTGCGTCATGAATTTTGGACTTACCCAAACCATTCTGCTGTGTTTATGTGCTTATGATCTGTTAACATGTTTGATGCATACATGATTTAACATTGCTCATGAATTGTTTGAAAATCAAGCATTTTGAGATGATGATATTTACATGTGAAATTACTATGGTTTCGAAAGTGTACAATGGCAATGAGTTATCTTTTTTTAAAAATAGTTTTGCTTGTTTCTTTATTATAAAAATGTCACCCACGAACTTTATAGCTCACCCCCATTCTCCTCCCCCTATTCAGGTGATGAGCAAGACATCGAGTAGGTCAAGAGTTACAGCATCACTCCGAATTGTCATATTTTTGTATTTTCAAGTTATATTTATGGAATTCAAGGCTTTAGTCACATTTCAAGTTTTATTAGTTCAAGTGTATTTTGTATTTTTCGTTCTTGAACTCAAATGATGTATTATGGCTTGAAATGCCACTAAAGCTTTGTAAAACTCTTCTTTTGGTTATCAATGAGTCATGTTTGATATGATTTTAGCTTCAAACTTTTGCATTGAATCATTTTACCATAAGAATAAGATTTTAGAAGATTGCTTGAGTGTATGTTTAAGTTTGCTTTTTAAGTTTATTTTGGGTTTTGCGGTAAAAGGGCTTTCGTCACGACGAGACCATCTGCTCGCCGCGGCGAAGTTAAATTCGTGGGTTCATCATGGCGAGAGTTCTTTCGCTCGCCGCGGTGACGCCCGCCTTTGCTTCCAAGGGACTTTTCTTCTAGATTTTCAACTTCTAAGTCTTCCCTCCAAGCCCAAGCCTCACGCTTCCATTTCTGATGTTGGGCTCCAAAAACGGGGTCCAACACTATCAGACTTTTTTTTGATCCATTTTAGTATCTTTAGATTCAAATACCTATTCTAATTATTTTCCAAATTTTTGGGGTTGGGTCCCCAAAATCAATATTCAAGTGGAAATACTATTCATCCAGGTTCTCTACTTTCAATTTTAAGTAGTATAACTTTAGCCTGAAATTTTTGATATTATTAACTATGGGCAAATTTTGTAATTTGATCCTTTATCTCCCATATCTACCATTAAGTAATTCGTAATGTGCTTCCATTTCCATTCCTAGATAGGGAATGGCTAAGCAATTTTTATTAGTTATTTGACTCTCAGCCTTGACTTGTTGATTTCACAAGCATTTTAACATATAGTTTGCTATCAACCTTTTCATACCTTATCAATCATAATGCACTTTCAAGTTATGATGCCTCTTTGTGTTCCTCATATGCATAGCACACACTAGTGAGTGACTTAATCTAGAATTTCTTTCTTAAATCCAGCCATGAAGAGTACATATAATTCCTGACCTAACATCAACATAACGTTACCTCTTAATAAAATGCCCTCAGAATTTGCAACTTATCTTCACATGAAACTCCTTTTTCTAAATCATTGCTTTCACTTTCTCACTAACAATCAATTTATTCACAACTTTACTAACTTAACCATCCATTTAACACTATCACGATTCACATTTACTTAGATTACTACTAATGAAACTTTTGAATTGGGTTCTCCACAAAACAATTATTCTCATATACTTTTGAATAATAAACATTTCCTTTGTCATTGTCTCTAATTATAAAAAAAATCAATAATATTTTTCTTGTATTTCTTATGCCTCACATAGACTCCTTAGCTTTCAAATCTCAAATCCATAACCACTAGTTAAGTATTTGTTGTACCTTTGTCATTTCCCATCATACTCTTTGGAAACAAATCAATCATTTAAGATCATATCTTAAGACACTAACATAATGTCCTATTCACATAAAAACCATTCAATTACCTCAAGAGTTCAAATGTTACTATCTTATAACACAATTTCAAGCTTATCAAACCTCAATCTCTTTAAACAAGGAGTATACCTCACACTTCCATTGTGCAACTCTGATGTTTAATAAAGATATCTTTACCTGTCCATTTCTAACACCAAAAAACACTTATGTGATTTTAGGCATCTCAAAACTCAATCTGGGAGGACTTTATTAATTACTAAAAATTTTATTTTTTTCATCTAAACTCTCCATGTCATACTTGTTCAAAGGTCTCATACATAATTCTTAATTCTCCCATTTTTCGATTATAATTATCTATAAAATAATAGCTCTAAATCCTAATGAGACAATTCTCCATTTTGGATCAAAACTTTTCAATAAAATTTCCTTAAAAATATTACCACCATTTTCACTCATCTAATTTTTAAGAAATGAAACAATTTACTTACATCAAAAGAAAATTAAAATAATGGATGTTAAATATTTAGAATCGATATACTAATATATGCACAATTGAAAGCTTACATAAAACTAATCATTGCTCCCAAAAAATATTAATCAATCATCAATCTTGAATAAAAATTCCATCATAATGTCATCTATAACATTAGTTTATATGAATCCACAAATCACCTTATAATAAAAAACAGACTTGACCTTAAACACAAAATTTTTATTCTAAATTTGATATTTATTCTAATCAATTACTCTATAAGGTCGTAACATTTAAACATATCAAAAGTCAGTTGCCAATTACTCATATCAATAATTCATCCTTAACTAATTCAACCATAATAAGCAATTTCATCCTCCGGATATATTCACATATTAATTTTCCATTATTAAAATGCTAAATAATCTTGTAAACTTCTATACTTATTGATTCATAGAAACTAAATTACTTGTATAGTAAATTCTTAGTAGTTTTCTATCTATCATAACTAATATGCTAAGAGATGGGGTGTTCTATATTTCCCACAAAATACTATATATCTAACTTCCCTTGTATAGTAATCCTAACTTCCTTTAGAAACAATCCATATCGACATAATCCAATATTAGTCAATTCCCTTACTAGTATAATTTTATAGACATAGATTTCTTATTGAGATCCTGCCCTCGCGAGTCATGGGCCAAACGTCCTAAGTGACTTCCAAATGCACATCCTACAAGGGTGGCATGCCCACACCAGTCAAACATCAAAAACAAACTCATTTCTCCTATTTCAGAATAGATTTTGGGAAATATCAAACTGGAATTACAATTTGACTTTTTAAAAACATTTTTGCCCATTGTCTTAAGTTTCAAATGACACTAAAATCATTTAATTTGGTTCAAAATTTTGAAAGTTATAAGCATTTTCGGGCTGTTATTAAACTGAAATAGCACACTATACTCAAATTCCATCCAGAAATTGAATGTTTTAGAGACTGAATTAAAATTCAATTTCTTCAGAAGATTTGTATCTCTATGTCTCTAGTTTATTTTGAATTAAGAATCACCTCATTCGGAGCTCTATAGGTCAAGATATCATCAAAATACCAAAGTATGTTTAGTGCAATATCCAATTCTTACTCTTCAGACCTATTTTGGTACAAAAGGCATAACTTTCTTTAGAGATGTCGGATTAAGGTCATTCTAGGACGATTTAGAAGAGGACTTCGAGATCTACAATTTCATGAAGACATTGAAGAGAGATTTTGCCATCTAAAGGGTCAAATTATCGAATTCCAAAAATTGTAGATGGATAAGATGAAATGATTTAGTCTAAGATGAATTAAATGAAGTGACTCAGTCTAAGTTGAATCGGACGAAGGAATTCAGTCTAAGGTGAATCAAACAAAGTGATTCAGTCTAAGATGAATCAGACGAAGGGATTGAGTCTAAGGTGAATCAGACAAAGTGATTCAATGTAAGATGAATCAAACGAAGGGATTCAGTCTAAGGTGAATCAGACGAAGTAATTTAGTTTAAGATGAATCAGACGAAGTAATTTAGTTTAAGATGAATCAGACGAAAGGATTTCTACAAAGTCTTCCTCACATCACCAAAAGTTATAAATCACTAACTGCAATCTCCAAAACATCTCCAATGGTTCCTACATCCATTCTATGCAGCATCACAAACTTTTAAGAATCATATCTCTCAACTTCAATGTCCAAAAATTGCATACTATATAGTGTTGAAAAGCTAGAAAGATAAACTAATTTAGCCTAAATCAATATAGTTTTTCCCCAGAAACTATAACAAAAATTTTTCCCGTATGAAAAACTTGAAATTGACAATGTACAAACTTGGAATGTCATTAGCATAACCATTCAACTACCAACTTTACTTCAATGAACCCTCTAATCTCTACTCTTTTGACTCATCACTTACAACTAATTCTCATCATTGACGAAAATCCTATCTTTCTTTTCCATAACATCTTGCTTATATATATATATATCAACAATTCATGTTCAAAATTCTTCATCTCAAGTTGATAACTTCTGCAAGTATTCTAAATTTCAACTCAACATCATCCATACATAATTCATATTTCATTAACATCAAAAGATGAGTGTTTTACAAAGCTTTAACAGGCATTTCAAGCCACAATACATCAATGTCCCAAAATACAAAAGATACTTGGTCAAACAATACTTGAAATGCGACTAAAGCCTTGTGTTTTACAAAAATAACATAAAATCCAAAATATGTAGATTTGGAGTAATGCCCTTATGCTTTTGATCACTCGATCTTTTACTCATCACCTAAAGATAGGGAGGAACGGAGGGTGAGCTTGAAATTTCGTGGATAATAAGTTTATAACAAGAAACAAGCAAAAATCCTTGAAATCTTTATTTCCATTGTAAAATTCACATTGAAATCCTTGTAACACATATTTCCCAAATTCACAACTTATCAAGCAATTCACAAACATCATGAATCATGAATTCATCAAACTTGTCACAAATCATAAACACATAAGCACATTAGAAAGGTTTAGGTAGATCCATAAACATGACGAACTACAAATTTCCACATAATGGTCCTATGTAGTTGTAAACTTGACGTACTATCGCAATCCCACATAGTGGTTTTGCGTAGACGTAAACTTGAGAGAGTACATAAAGGAGCTTCATGCCACTAGTAGGTCGGCGGGAGAAGCCTTTACTTGGTTAACGTGTATGTGACATACTTGAATGGACTATACCAAACCCACATAACATGTAATTCACGAATTGAAAACGGTTTGCCCAAAAGGCACATTTTGGAAACTTGTTTTTCATAAACTTAATATACATTCAAAAATCATTTCCCTTTTTCATTTCATAATTCATCCACAAAATTCATATACAAAACACGTAACACTTTTTCAAAACATTTAAAGAACAATAAATGCACATTTATAAAGTAATTGAAAATTCATTTATCTATATTTCTTGAAAGAAACATTGATGGCTTATTATTCAATTATAAAAATTTCATTCACCTTGAATTCCTTACTTATAAACTTGCTCAAAGATACCTCTCCTCTTGCTCCTTTTGCCTTCCTTGATTTCCTTCATCAATGGCAAACTTTCCCATTCTAGAGGGTTATAAATTGGAGACCCATAAAGCACATTCACTAAAATTGATTTTAGAATACTTAGACCCATGCATTTCCTAAGCTTCATGAACCAAAACTCTTTTAAAAATCTAAAAGATTAAAATCAAACTTACCTTGAATCTTCACCAAATGAATAGTTTCTTAGCTCAAATGGAAGCTCTTCTCTTCCTCTTTCTTTTTCCCTTCTTGCACAACCCCAAAATCTCTCTTAAAGGCTTAAAAAAGATGAACCCTAGCTTGTCTTCTCTTCTTTCCTTTCTTTCGTTGAAACCTCTCTTCTTTCTTTCTTATTTTCAGTATTCTCTTCTCTCTCTCCTTCTAATTTCATTTTTCTTCCTCTTAAATGCAAGACCACATTTTCATCTTCCAATTCTAACCTTAATGACTGTGCAATATCCACTTTGCCCTTTCATTTATGCCTTATATCTTTCAAACTTAAGTGAACTACCAAACTTGCCCTTATACAATCTTACTACCTTAATTCAATTAACACATGCAATAAATCCTATTAACATAGACATCATAAATTAACACCCAAATATTCACCTATCAATCTCTCAAAATTTATTTAAATCATGCTTAACTAGAGAAAAACATTTTGAGGCCAACATATCTAATAAGATCAACCCATTAGAGAGCTTCTAAGTCTAACTACTATGTAACTACCTCTATAAACGTTCTACTCTATTGGAGTAGTTTTAATGAGAGTAGGTATTATCATATGGCACTCCAAAAGTTCCAAGTTCACAATAATCTATCTAACGAAATTTTTAGCACATACGGGTGCATAGTTCTGGGATCGATCTTAATATATTCATCACTACTGGTACCTATCACCATATCGAATGTATTCTCAGCATCCTATTGGGCTACTACAATTACCACAACTTATATAGGTGGTCTCCTTCCACATTAGCTACACCTTGGTACTGAGCTCTTAGTGTTTCAGGAGTATCTGGACACTTTAAGTGGTCTGGCTAACCTTTGACTAGACGATATTTCTCGTCAAGTGAAAAAAATTCCACCAATGATTTTGTCAGTCTTAACTATTCTGGATGGGTTTAATTCATATTACAAAAACATTTACTGAACCATCCTTATGCTTGGCCTCATGAGCTAAAGGTATTTCAAATGTTGGAGCCTTTGGTGTGGCTTCGAAACCCTTAAGGTTTCGTTGGTGAATTATGATGTAAATTTAAAAATAAACTATATAAAACTAGAAATTTTGTTTTAAAATCATATGCATGAAAAATAACAAAACTTTCTGGGTTGCACGATTCATGAAAACAACATAAAACTACATTATTAAATCATAACAAGTATAGAGATAACGCCGTTTCAAAACCTTGCTTTAATGCCACTTGAAAGGACCCATCCTGAAGTTCTCCTTCTAGAACTCGAGAGAGCCCTCCCAATGACTCTACAGTAGCTTTCCAATCAATATCTAACCTAACAGAGGGTTCCCTCAAATCTAAGTCGTTCAATTTTTTAAAACCTTTTATACTCTAAAAGTTAAAAGTGCGGAAAATAATAGGAAAAATATTTTTTTGAAATCATTTTATTAAAAATTTCGACAACATAAAGGCTACTTTTCTAAGATTACCAATTTTCAAAAACCTACATGACACGATTTAAAACACTTCTAATATTTCATATACCATCTCACTTCTGGAATGGGACCTTAAGACCACATCACAAGCAATCATAAACATGGAATTCTAAACATTTTAAAAACATCATTGAGGATCAGAGCCCTCGTAGTTCATTAAGTAAAATAAATTTACAATCCCACAAACATTTACAAGATCACATTTTTGAACCCTTTCCAAAATAATTTAAATCATATCACATACATTGCCAAAATAACACAAGCATAGCAACACACAATGATACAACTAATCCTGTGGTGAAGCCTAATTACTACAACACCTGTATGCATACCTAAGGTGGTTTGTTTAAGAGCAAAAAAATAAGTGAGCTAAATGAGCTTGGTGAGTGTTAATCAATTTATTAAAAAATTAAACTTTTCATAACAACATAACTGAAACGATCCCTAACAACAATAAAGCTCATAGTAAAATATTTGTCATAATAATCCATTCATGCATCAGCAAATCTGGTAACAAGAAAACATTTCATAAAACACATTTTCAATTTTTCTAAAATACTATTTCGAAATACTTATCGACATTAAACTCATATTATACAAGTTTTCATTTTCCTTTTTCCTTTTTCCTTAAACAATAAACAATGGTGGCAATAAGTTTTCTGAAAACTTTCATACTAAAAATAAGCCAACCATTAGAATTGGTCCTATATGATCCCTCTAAAATCACTTTTAAAAATAAATAGTTGCGGCATTATTATTTTCATGACTTTCCTTACTCAACATAGCCCACCACTAGTTTCTTTACCAAACGGTACACTAGACATAAAGTCACGAAGTTGGTTCTGCATCGCTTACCTGCAGCAAATTAACCACTATTTACAGAGTTAATTCTGCATCGCTTACTCGTAAGAAGTTAACCACTATAACCAGGTAGTTACGATGTTGGTTCTACATCGCTTACTTGTAATAAATCACGGAGTTGGTTTTACATCACTTACCCATGACTGGTTAACCACTATTTATAAAGTTGGTTTTACGTCATTTACCTATATTAGGTTAACCACTATTTATGAAGTTGATTCTACTTCGCTTACTTGTACTAGGTTAATCGTTATGCACTGGTGTAATAATATGTATAAAACTTAACGGTGTATCATAGGCTAAAAATTATTCTATAACATAATTTCAATGTAACTTCAAATTGTAGGAAATTCAACTTTCAACTTCAGTTCATATATTGTTAAAACATAAGCTTAAACTAGCAATATTCACTCGTATGTATCATTCACATAAAACTCATAAGCATACAATTTAAAATCAAATGTTCTCAATTCTTTTGCAAAGAATTTATTCATATAAAACAATTAAAATACACTCACAACTTGCTAGTTTCCTTTTCAACACTTCGAAATCCTTCAATTGGTTTCATTTTTCAATCCAAAAACCAAATACGAGTACATTCAACTGCTTAATACATTTTCCAATCAAATACACCGTAAACTGTGTCAACTTCATTACTTTCCACATATACTAATTTTTTCCCCAAATAATAACACAACATTTCATTTAATAATTCCAATACCATAAATACACTTAATGACCATCCTTAATCATATTGAAATGGTCATTACATCGTAACCATACCTTTATACCAAAAAAGCCCTTAAGGCTAAACTTAACATAATTAATATTAAACTTTTCCAATTCAATTTCATTTTATTTCTAACACTTAAAACCAATCCAAATTCACTTCTATGACATTTTAATACACACATTTAAGCCATAAATTTTCATTAACAATTTTTTACAAAATCAAGCACCCTTGGCTGAATTTCAACCAAAACCAATTCCAAATCAATTCTTTTTCTTTTCTTTACTTCATTAGCATTAAAATCATGCTATGAACATCATAAAACATCAAAATAGAATTTTGGATCATAAATATAAAAAACCCTAACCTTGGTTGAAAACTCATCTAATCATTTTCATGGTTTTTCTTTCATTCTCTCATCATAAAACTAACTTCCTAATGCCATTCATTAATCTTAAATCATCAAATGGCAAAATAAATCACTAGGCAACATATCTCAACTTTGACCAAGGTTCCACAAGTTATTTTTCTTGATTTTTCTTCTCCAAATCACTTCCAATGCAATAAAACCTTCAAATCACATAAAAAGGGTGTAACTAACACCATCAACACCAAATCTCAACTATAACCCATTTTTTAACAAAATTAGTAAGCTTACCAACCTATTTTCCTCTTCCTCTTCACTTGGATGGCTATAGGATCACGTTGGATGCTTGATTAAAGGTAGAAGAGCATGAAAAACTCTTTGGAGCACTTCTCCATGACTCTTTTTTCTTTTCTTTTTTCACTCTTTTCCCCCTTTCTTCAACAATGGTCAACGTTTCTCCTTTCTTCTCTCTTCTTTTCTTTTACTTTTTGGACTCTTTAACGATGTCTCACAGCTACTCATCAAATGAATCAACTTATGTCTTAATTCATGCTTTTTATACTCTTTAATACTTTACACGTGTCACTTTCCTATTGGTTGTCTCTAATGACTCATCACACACATGTCATTTTCTCATTGGTCTTCTCGTATAACTCATCAATCCACTAATATCATGTAAAAAGACCAAATTGCCCTTTAATACTTTTAATTCACCAAGTAACCAAATTAAATCCCAAAATTATTCCACAACTGTCTTATCATCAAATTGACCATGAAATGCTCTAATTAGGGTCAATACTTAATGATGGTATTCTTCAAAAAAATCCGAGCGGGTTTAAAGTCCTTAATATCCAATATTTTTCAAAAAGGGCATTTTAACCCTAAAGTTTTGAAACTCTCGAAGTTCATCCAATCGGACTTATTTTCGATCCATTTCAATATCATTAAACTCTAATACCTATTTTGGGTATTTTTCAAATTTTTGGGGTTGGGTACCTAAAATCACTATTCAAGTGGAAATATTATTCATCCAAATTTACTATTCATCTAAAAATACTATTCACCATAATCATCTGGATTTCATTCAAAAGTGTCACCTAAATCCTCAAAGCACATTTTGGGGCTTTTAAAGCTCGTTCGAACTCATTCCTTAGCTTTTCAAAGTTTTTGAAAATTTTACAAAAAAATTCTAGTTGAGTCTAGAACCATCTATATTCAAGCTTTTTCCCTCTTTTCATTTAATTCAAAATGTTATAACCTTTTTCAAGGTATAACATAATCACAATGCATCATGCATTTCCAATCAAGTCACAACAATTCAATTTCGAGAAATCAATATTCACACACATAAACAAGAATTTGCATAATCACACAATAGCTATAAATAAATTATCCACCTATTTACTTGCAAAAATCCAAGCTCAAGATTGCTTTTCTTTTTGTGCTTGGATTGTCATCCCTTGGTCTCCCTCAAATAAACAAGTTCTCATTCAACACAACATTCCCATAGAAATTCATAAAAATTCAAAAATCACAAAAATGAAATAAATGCTAAATTGGGCTTAGGCTTAACCTACCCATAGTCTATCTAGGTTGAAAAAACCAAAACCTAGTTTAGAAGTCCATAAAAATCCATCTAGGGTTTCTCCTCTTTCTTCCTACACAAACTCATTCTCTTCTCTAATCCCTTTTTGTTTTTTTTTTTCTACTAAGCAAGAAGAAAGATGATGCTTACCTTAGGTTTAGCCCAATTCTTCTTCTTTCTCGTTCTTTCTCCTTTTTCCCTCGCTTCCACGCACTCTTCTTTCTTTTTCTCTTCTCTTTTCATGACTTTCTCTTCTCTTTTCTAACTCTTACGATTATCCTCTTCTTCTTTTAAATAATACCACATTATGCTTGCTCTTCCCTTTTTACCCTTTATTTAATTGGTTCTCCCAAATTTTCCCCTTTTTATCCATCAACTTCTAACATCTTAACTCCTTATTTGATCAGATAAATGAAGAAATTTGATAATACTTTCTTCTATAAAAATGTTCCTATATGTATTACGTTTCTATTGATACTAAAATCACTCAATTTAGTTCAGTAATTTGTAAGATATACCTTAAACACTTTCGGATTATTATAAAGCTGAAATAGTACACTATTCTGAACTTCCATACCGAAATTGAAGATCTTAGAATCTGAATTAAAACTTGATTACTTTAGATAAATTGTATTCCTATGTCTCTAGTTTACTCCAAATAAAAAATCATCTCATTTCGATCTCTATAGATCAATATATCATCAAAATACTGAAGCATGTTCAATAAAAACATCTAACTCTTATTCTTCCAACCGAAGACCTCACTTTGATTCAACCAAACTTTTTCGAATCAATACCAAAAGCTATAAAATTTTATGGAGAGATAGAAGAATATGTTAAGAATCCAATGCTTCAAAAATTAGGTCATTTGGAAGTCAGACAAAAAATTTATGGTCAAAAGAGTGAAATATGTTCAAGTGAGGGGGAAAATCTGCGGGTCGCGATCGTGACATGGAACGCGGCCTCGAAAGTCGTAATCGTGCTTAGGGGAAAATCTGTGGGTCGTAATCATGACATGGAGCGCAGATGTGAAAGTCACAATCGTGCTTAAGCAAGATTGCAACTTTTCGCACTTTCCTCCTGATCTTCTTCATTCGACAACTCAACTTCTAAGCTCCATAATTTTTGATCTAGAACTCCAAATTTTGAAAACTTTATATCAATGAAAAACTAAAAGAAAGATGTACAACTTTTATGAAGAACTTAAAAACAATTTTTGCCTCTATAAGGATCAAAATTTCAATCAAAGTGGTTGTCCCGAAAGTTCCATCCTAAACAACATGCAAATTTCTAATGATCCTATCTCCCAACTCAGATGTCTAAAAATCTCATACTATATACCATTGGAAAACTAGAAAGATAAACTACAATTTTCATGAAGACAATTTTATCAAAATCTCTCTAGATAAACTCAAAACATTCATGGAAATTTAGATCGAAAAGTCAACTCTCTCCTACTATTCATTCCCAAATTTTCAGACTTCCAATTTTCAAAAACCAACATTTCAAATTTTTATTTCAAGTTTTTCAACTCCATTTCAATCAACTCATTCACCATAAATTCATACTACTCCAAAGTATACGAGTTTAATAAAAAATCATCAAAAACCTAGAATTCATAATCAACCTATTCATGCTCTGTTACTTTTCCGCATTTTCAACTTTCGTGCTCAATCACTCCTCCTCTGAACTTTCATTTAAACTCAATATCATCCATAAACAAATTATAGTCTATAATTAATCATGAACACTAATAACAGAATATACACACATATACCCACTCATCATCAACTTACTACATTCACTACCTAAATCTTGTATATCATTTCAAATACAAGAATTCTCCTTTTTCTTTACTCATGACTAATCATTAACAATTTCTCAAATAATAGTTCTAACTTTCAAGAAAAGTTCGGGGTCCAACAACTCTCCCCCCTTAAAGAATTTCATCCTCGAAATTCTTACCTGAGTGATCAAAAAAATGGAGGAAATAATGTTTTATGCTTTCCTCAGTCTCCCAAATAACTTCTTCACTTGCCTAGTTTCTTCCAAATGACCATAGTCAATAGACTCACTCGGTCTTTCAATCACTTATTTAATCAATCACTTTCTTAACTAATTCCTCAATATATATATATCTCAAATTACTCACAATTTTCCACTTCTTGTGTCGATAACCCCAATATAATATCATATCATATCATATCATATCAATATCTCTTAACATACTCACATATATCACATTACAAATCTAAGACATCTTCGTTGGTAATACTAGCTCATAAGTTAATGGTTCGGTTCTTAATAACTTTATATGGACCAATACAATTCAAGCTTACTTGATTCCTTATTCTAAACTGAGCACATTTTGTACTCAAACTAAACACACCTTGGGAAAGTGATATTCTCATAAACATTTCATCATTTACTTCATACCTTCAGTGTTGATCCACCAACTCCTTTATCTTCTTAAATCTCTTAATTTCTAAAACTGATCAATTTCACTTATCGACAACCTTTCCGATCAATTTTGGCCTTCAACCATTTTTTTAAGGCCTTAATCATCTCAATACAAAAGCGAATGCCTTTTTCTGTCATGTAACTCCTCATACGGTAAATCACTATGATAATGATTGTTATGCTTGAAGTCGATCAAAGTTGAGCATTGATCTTATATTCCTATGAACCCCAAAAATATAAGCTTAAAGCATATCTCCAATAGCCAAGACTTAGTAACTCACAAGTGTGGTCATTTGTTTCTACCTCCTTAGCCATCAAACACTATCTCAGTGTATTCCTAGTAGGATGCATATCATAGGTTGTTGTTTATGCTCCTCTAACATCTCTGCTCAATCATCTTTATCGGTACATATACTTCTTATTTCAATCAATACATGTCATTCTTCATATTCAAACTCAAAATTTCGTGTTCATTTTCAATTTTCTTGATAAGATTCATAGATTCTGAGTCCTCAATTTGGACTCTTCTGAACTTTCTATGTAAAACTGCTCTTTACATTCAATGACTAGATGTACTTTATTTTTGCTCAAATCCTATGCTCTTTATTATACTAGATTTGGTAACCTCAATATCTGAATTTGTACTATTCCATTATAAAATTGCCTATTCAATGTATCAGATTGCACACTACCTTTACCAGTACGGCACTCATCTGTACACTCCTTTCAAACTCAATAACTTCCTCAAACTTACAAAATCTAAACATTCCTGAAATGACTCTGCACATCTAATGTCTCCAAGACTTCAAAGCAATTACCATCATAGCGCTTTTAAACCATGTATCAAAATCAACTCATAATACTTTAATTGTCTCATGCATACCAAAAACCACTTTATATTGTTACAACAGATGGTATCTTAATCTCTGATGTGAAACTTCATTATATATTGCATAATCTCCAAATCCAAATGGCATAATTAACATTGAGGTTATAGGTCCTCAAAATTCTTCTTACATTCATCAATCATCTGGTTTACACGTTTTCCTCAAATGTTCAAAAACATTCTTCTTGACTGTTCGAATACATTCAAGATCTCATCCATGATCATCATCACTAATTGATCTGATTTTACTTGGATTACTTAGATTTTCTACTTCATGATGCGATCGGGGCATTGATAACTCCAATAGATATAACACAAATTTCCTTGTGCCCATAATTAATTCTTGCAATTCCTTAAGCGACTAATTCCTCAATGAAGGTAATATTATCTCATGTCATTTTTAGTTTCCCACTTGACTTCTTTTCTCTAATGATTTTCTCTTTTCATTCGATTCCCTTTAATTCACATCAACTTATTCAATGCCTATTCATTCATACTAGTTCCTCCACACATATTATTTCAATACTTCACTTTGTTTGTTGTTATCACATTCCTCATATTTCATTTGTATCTCCCTAACATATTTACACTGATTATAATGTGGACCTGAATTCTCCTCACATTAGCAATGGTGTCACCTCGAATTTAAATTTCCACTCTTATAGTTGGATACTTTACATCAAACAAAATACCTACCTTTTTCAATAACATATTCAACCTCTCTTGCTTAAGTCTTTGTTAGGGATAGGAATCCCATAGTCACTTTTGAATCATTACATATTCATTTCCAATTTGTTTCTTCATTGATCACTCTTAAATTGAATCGTCTGATCAACTTAACCCAATTTAGGGAAATTCTTCTTTGAAAGAAGATTCCTCGCTACAATCATCGATACTGTTCATGAAATCCTTATCAATCAATTATTTTCCATTATTACCTATCATTCTTAGTACCTCAAGAAGATTTCACTATTCATACTATCTCAATAGGATCAATTTATGGCATAGCTTACATGATCAGAACACCCCTTAATATAAGGCTCAATGAGATACTAAACAATTTTATTTACTATAATATCTTGGCATATATCACCAAAATCATTACATCTTATCTAAAGTGAAGTAAATCACACGTTAATATAAAACTCACATACAATATACAAAGTACACAAGAAGGGGGGTTAAATTGTGTAATCTTTTTGTGAATACACAAAACCTTTGATATTTCTTGAAAAAGAAACTTTTTCAAGTATTAAGTGAACACCAAATAATTACTTAGTTAAATCGCAAATAACTTCTATAAAATTGTATAAGAATAAGAGTAATTAAGAGTAAAGGGTTAGAAGTAGACATGGTGATTTTTATACTGATTCACCCCAAATCTTGAGCTACATCCAGTCCTTATAATCCTTCTGAGTTTTCACTATACTTCGTTAAATTTACAAATATTCTTTCCTCCCTTCCAGAGCCTCTTCAGATCTCTTACACTGAATATTCTTTCAGCTATCTTAGCCTCTCCAGGCTCTCAGCCTTTTCTTTCTCTCACTAGAAAGATATTGTGAGCTTTTGTTACA
>JANIHY010000009.1:26143921-26154196 GCA_027479065.1 Erythroxylum brevipes
CCATTGAGATGGACACATGAAATCTAACAAAGGCAATGCAACATGTCATTGCTAATAATCTCTGATCAACACTCCCCCTCAACTTGGTGCATAGATATCACACATGCCCAACTTGGAAACGAGGTTATGAAACTGTTTGTTATAGAGTCCTTTGGTGAAGACATCTGCCAGTTGTTCATTTGCTCCACATGGAATAATTGCAAAGAGCCATTCACAAGTTTCTCCTTCGCGATGTGTCAGTCAATTTCTTTTCTGTTTTGTTCTATCATGCTAAACAGGAATGTGAGCTATCCTAATGGCAGCTTTGTTATCACAATAGAGAGATGAACTTCCTTTATCCGTCAGTTGTAATTCATTCATCAGCTTTTTTACCCACAATACTTCGCACATACCTTCAACCATAGCTCTATATTCGACTTCTGCACTGGATCTAGCAACTACATTCTATTTCTTGCTTCTCCAGGTGACTCGATTTCCTCCTATTAGTGTACAATAACTAGTAATTGACCTCCAATCATCTGGAGATCTAGCCCAATTAGCATCTATAAATGCTTCTATCTTAAGATTACCATTTTTAGTGAACATAAGGCCTTTTCCTGGAGCAAACTTTAGATAGCGCAAAATGCGGATTATAGCTTGTGTGGGTCTCATGGATCATGCATGTATTGACTTACTGGACTAAATGTAAATGCTATGTTTGGCCTAGTGTGAGAAAGTTAGATGAGTGACCCAACTAACTTCTGATATCTTCTGATGTCCACCGATGTACCTATTCCTGCTTGCAGTTTGTGGTTGCTCTCGATAGGAGATCAGCTGGTTTACAACCCATCATACCGATTTCTTCTGATAAGTCTAGGACATATTTTCTCTAGGAGATAAATATTCCTCTTCTTGATCTAGCGACTTCAACTCCTAAGAAATATTGCAATTTTCCTAGGTCCTTAATTTCAAATTCTTGAGCAAGTAGTTTCTTCAAGGCAACCATCTCTTCTGTATCACTTCCAGTTATAATAATGTCATCAATATAGACAATAAGAAGCGTGCCAGTTATAATAATGTCATCAATATAGACAATAAGAAGTGTGATCTTACCTTGGGAGTGCTTGATAAGTAGGATATGATTTGCATTACTCTGTTGATAACTAAAGGAGATCATAGCCCGATTGAACTTTTCAAATCATGCTCGTGGTAATTGTTTTATCCTGTACAAGGCCTTTTTTAACCTACAAGCCTTCCCTCGTGTCTTCTCATCTTCAAACCCTGGAGGAATCTCTATATGCACTTCCTTTTCTAGATTCCCATAAAGAAATGCATTTTTAACATCGAACTGCTGCAAGTCCCAATCCAAGTTAGCTGCACACGAGAGTAAAACTCTGATTATATTCATCTTAGCAACAGTAGCAAAGGTTTCTTGACTGTCTACTCCAAATGTTTGAGTAAAGCCTACCAATCTCACCTTGTATCTCTCAATGGATCCATCTGGCTTATGCTTCACTGTGAATACTCTTTTGCAGCCAATTGCCCCGTATTCCTTCTAGAGTAGTGCCAAGTTCCCAAGCCTTATTTTGTGCTAAGGCCTTCATTTATTCAATCATAGCTTCTTTCCGTTGGACAATTTTCATACAATTTTCATTGCTTCTCTCCAATCTTGTAGAATAGACAGAAGAAACAGACAAGATAAAGGCTCTATAGGCAGGAGATAGTGAGTCATATGTAACAAAGTTAGAAATTGGGTGCTTGGTGCAACTTCTAACACCTTTTCGAAGAGCAATCAGCTTATCTAAATCATCAAATAAATCATATTCTGGCTCACCAGTGTTTTCGAGGGAAGAGGATGGCATTGGCATAGACTGCATGATGGCTTTTTCTGTCTTATCTCGCCTTGAGTATGTCTTTAAGTTTGGTTCATCTAAGCGTCGACTTCGATTCTCTTGAACGAAACTAGTTGTCTCTCTAAATTGTTCTTGTTCCTTAGATCACATTATCTATAGAGTCAAGCAACACTTCGTCTTCAATCTCATTCTCCCCTTGAAGAGGAGTTGGAGATGTGGTGAAATAGGACTCGTACTCTAGAAAAGTGAAATCCATGCTTACAATGTATTTCTTAAACGGGTGGAGATAACACTTATATCTTTTTTATGTAGGAGAATATCCAACAAACACACATTTGAAAGCTCTTGGCTCCAAATTTTGTGCAATTTATTACGAAGATAAAAATTTTAAGCTTTATTACCTATTTAAGAATAGGTCAGAGAAGCAGCTTTCCATATCTTTGTTGCTGTGTCAAGTAGCAAGTTTGTTCGAGCAATATTTGGCTTCATTGAATTAATGAGCTAAGACATGACGAGAGACTTCTCAGACTTCCACTGATTATAATCAGAATTATTGACATCGAGTCTCTTACTGTAATTATTAATGTAACCCTATAATGTTCTAGCTTTGATGAATAATAAACAGGATCTTGATCAAGCAAGATAATTAGTTCCATTAAGTTTTACCGGACTGGTTTGAAGTGAAGGATTATCGGAACTCGATATAATTACCTTCTTTCCCTCCACCTTCTTTAGTATTACTTAGGACAACCAACAAAAAATATGCCAACAAAGTTAATAGAAGCTGTTCAAAAATGCGCTTCTGGTGTATGGGCAGAAGAAAAATACCAAACGGACCCAGAAACAACAATAGACCGAGGAGAGGTAGGGAAGCAAGGGGACTAGCAAAAGGTAAGAGGTACGTTTGACAACACCAAAGGAGAGGCAAGAGGCCGGCGACCCAGGTAGGGAAAGAATTGAGGGGAAACACTGGCCGGAGGATGGCGCGTGGTGCTTATGCAGGGCAACGGTAGAGAGATTGTGACAGCGCTTGGCGGTGCAGTTGATGTCGGGTCTTTCACAGTGGAAGTCGCCGGTCACAGCTTAAGCAATCTAGGTGGGTGGTGAGAAGAAAAACACTTTGCTTTTTGGGCGAGTACACACTCAACCAGTGTTATTTCCTATTTGGAACGAACAGTCGGAAAAAACAACCCCTAAATAGATAGGGCTCTGATATCATGTTGAACGTTGTGTTGAACATTGAAGATAATTTGTATTACATAATTTTGTGTACATAGGAACAAGGGTTTGTATACAAAATTCCTAGGACTGTTTAGGAAATAATCTAGCTATTAACTATATGAAAATCTCTCAATTATAGGAGAGATTATAGTTGTAATTATAACAATATCAAAGCTAATAATCTCTGGTCAACAATAAGTAATAGTAAGAACTCAGATGCTGCACTGCAGGAAAATAACAAAATGAATCACTAGGCGTTTGAACCTGTTTTTGTGCACTGAATGCTTCATCTTTTAATGTAGTACACTGCAAGGATGTTTCTCGAAGAGATGGCATCAATTCTCCTCACCCCAGTCTTACTTATGTTTGTTGTTCCAAAGGTATCAGCTAATTGTCTGAAGCATTGAATATCTTGATGATGTCTTAATTCATCAACTGATTCTCACTTACTATGTGCAGCGGGTAGATGACATCCTACAGTTCATTTCAGATTTCACAGTTGATATTGAAGGTGTTGGCTCTGTATGCAGGTCAATCTTTTTTTCCTCCTTTGCAATTTGCAATTTTGATACCATTGATTTGATGCTTTAGTTGGTAACTAAATAATGGCCTGGTTTTCTGACCAGCACTAACATGTTCCCAATCTTGTACTTTGTATTATGCAGTTTTAGTTGCTTTGATTTTCATAGACATGGCAATAGCAATTATGGTTCTCCCCACCATACTCCCAGGACCCAGAGGAGCTCTCAAGGGAAGATGGAGAAATCATTTCTGAGGTATGCCCTGAGGACAGTTGTGTCCATCCTTTTAAAGGCCTACAGTAGTTGTTCTATCTGTATGGGAATTCTTCATGGGCTGCTCCTTATCAGCTTTAGCAATCAGACGCTTGTGTATCAATAAATTTGAAAGCTGCTTCATTGACAGCTTAATCAAGTACCAGATAGCTTAACGATTCATAAGGAAAAGTAAAGACTGAGGTTGATGAGGATTTGCAGTTTTTGACATATAACTTTTGAGAGGCAAAATCAGATACTTTTCCTTTATAGTGCATATTGGAACTCACTGTTCTCATCTAGGATTTAACTTGAGATTCTCTCAAAGTTTTATACACCACTGTCGTCTCTGTCATCAATTAGTTTTGGTGTCATTTGAGTCCTCATCGCATTTACTGTTCTAGGCAAAATTTTGCCATGCATGTGCGCATGTGCATGCATGTGAATGACACCTTGATCTGTTTCGTGTTTCAGCATCCAAATGAAAAATATCCATTCCATGTACCCAATAGTAGTTTTATCCAAATATTTTCTACTGAACTTGCTTTTTAATACAGTTTCCAGAGCGCCTATCCTTCATGGGAACCAAACTTACATGGAAAGCAGTTCCTAATGAACCTCAAAACTTTCATGGATCAAATTTCACAGGGACAGGGAGTGAGACTTATGTACTCTCCTTCTGGAATTTTGCAAGGAAGTCCAGGAAGCCCTCGGGATAGAAATAGCATGTTTTCTAAAGAAATGCGCCGCCATACTCCTGGTTTTCAGTTGGATTTTTTGTGGCTGGCTGGTGCAGATCACAAGAATTATCCCTATTTACTTGATTGGTATTATATTTCGCGACATCACACTTCAATGAACCATGCACCGGTTGTGGCGGCTGTGCCACCTGAAGTGACCAAGCTGCCCTCTCGTGATTTTTGGATGTCACATGACGAGACTCAAAATGAAGGAAGGTGTGAAGAAGAATACTGTGGTCATCATTGCAAGTCTCGATCTGAGACACATTTGGAGGCGTCTACATCTACCCCTTATTTCAGGGAAAGTGTATTTCGGCACCACGATTCTGGCAACTTTCCACATCCATCTAGGGGCCATTGGTGGGCTAGAAGTATTCCAAAGAGCATACGGCCTCAGACAAGTTTTCTTGAGCCACCTGATTTCAACCACTTTCCTGGACACAGTTATAATGATCATTTATCTGACCGAAGCTTTGAGGAGCAAGAACCTGTCAACTTATCCTACACTCCTTGTAATGGCGACCTTGGAGGGAAAACCCCAAGTCCCCATTTTGATGGAAAGTTAGCCCAGACTACTTACTTTAACGAGGAGATTGAAGCAGGAGGGAACAACCTCTCTCTCCATTTTGACATTTATAGCAGCAGACATCCTGAGAGTCCCACATGATTCAATTATCCCCACTCATTTCCATCAAGTTTGTTAAGACTTGTGGAATGCATCTGGGTTTCGGAGGGTGAAATGGTTTGTGATTCATTTGGATGGGATGAAACTCAATTATTTGCTGTATATAGATTCATTTGAGGTTGGATAATATTGCAAGCCTCAACTCCACTTAGAAAGATTACTTGAAGAAGTCGTAAGCCTTCTAAAACTGTACAGGAAAAAGAACTGAAAAAAAAATCATTTGTTAATATATTCAAAAAAAAATTGTGCGCCTTAGTCTTCTGATTCTTGAAATTCAATAAACTTGATTTGATTAGACTGGATCCGACCAAAAATGTTTTCCCTGATTGCATGTGTTTTAGCTGTGAATGATACGACGTTGTCTCAAGTAAGTATTTGATTGTGTGAAGGGGTTTAGCTGCTCTTCCAGGGTTTACAGGGGGTTTCAATTTTTTGGCCCATTCTGCCAATTGCGTCATGAAGCGATCTTCAATCTCCCTTCTCTCTCGCCTCACTCGACGGAAACTCGAAACTCTGAGCAGTCTGCTTTCCAGAAGTTACATTTCTGATTCTGTTGTTGCTTCTTCTTCACTTCTCGCAATTAACAATTATCTCGAACCCTGCACCAAAACTAATGCCCTTGTCCTTAAGCCCAACAAATTCCAATCGATCAAACATCGGAACATTGACACCCTTGTGGAAAATCAGCCACAAATAACCTCCAGACAACGAAAAATCAAAGAAAAATCCGATCTTGAAGAGGCGTTTGAGTCTGCTGAGACCACCGAGGAGATGCTTGAAGCTTTCAAACAAATGGAGACTGCTTTCGATGAGAGAGAGCTTGGCTTGGCTGCTCTAAAGGTTGGACTTAAACTTGACAAGGAAGGTGATGACCCTGAGAAAACTTTAGTGTTTGCTAGTAGAGCTTTGCAAATTCTTGATAACAATGATTCCAAACCTTCATTACTTGTTGCAATGGCTTTGGAGTTAATGGGTTCTGCTAATTATGGTTTGAAAAGGTTTAATGATAGTTTAGGATATTTGAATAGGGCTAAAAGGATACTGTCTAGGCTGGAGGAGGATGAGAATGGTAACGTTGAAGATATTAGGCCCGTCGTGCATGCTGTGATGCTTGAGTTAGCAAATGTTAAGACTGCAATGGGGAGGAGAGAGGAAGCTTTGGAGAATCTTAGGAAGTGTCTAGAGATCAAGGAAATGACTTTAGAAAAAGACAGTAAAGAGTTGGGTGTGGCTTATAGGGATATGGCTGAGGCATATGCTGGAGTTTTAAACTTCAAGGAGGCACTACCCTTTGGTTTGAAGGCATTGGAAATACATAGGAGTGGATTGGGGAACAATTCTGTGGAGGTTGCAAATGATAGGAGGCTTCTTGGGGTCATTTATAGTGGTTTGGAAGAGCATGATAAGGCATTGGAGCAGAATGAATTGTCACGCAAGGTTTTGAGGAATTGGGGTCTTAGCTCACATCTGCTTCGTGCAGAGATTGATGCTGCTAATATGAAGATAGCTTTAGGAAAGTATGATGAAGCTATTAATACTTTGAAGGGTGTTGTTCAGCAGACTGAGAAAGATGCTGAAACTAGAGCATTGGTTTTTATCTCTATGGCAAAAGCACTTTGTAATCAAGAGAAATTTCCAGATGCCAAGAGATGTTTGGAGATAGCTTGTGGTATTCTTGACAAAAATCAGAAAGTTTCTCCAGTTGAAGTTGCTGATGCTTACTCAGAAATAGCAATGCAATACGAGAGCATGAACGAGTTTGATACTGCAGTTACTTTGTTGAAGAGAACACTCTCGTTACTTGAGAAAGTCCCACAAGAACAGCATTCAGAAGGAAGTGTTTCTGCTAGAATTGGGTGGTTACTTCTGTTGACAGGTAAAGTGAATCAGGCAATTCCTTTCTTGGAGAATGCAGCTGAAAGGTTGAAAGAGAGCTTTGGTCCAAAACATTTCGGAGTGGCGTATATTTACAATAATCTGGGAGCTGCCTATTTAGAACTAGATAGACCACAGTCAGCTGCACAGATGTTTGCACTGGCAAAGGACATCATGGACGTGGCACTTGGTCCTCATCATGTTGATTCAATTGAAGCATGTCAGAACCTTTCAAAAGCATACAGTGTCATGGGAAGGTGGGAACTAGTTACTTGATTTCAAAAGCATGGTTTAAGAATTCATATATTTGGTCTTCGCCTGATTGATTGATCATTAGTCTAGTTCTCCTGTCTTACATTAATTGTGTTAACTCTCTTCAAGTGTGTAATCTAGTCCATTTCTTGAGCTTTTTGTCAAGGGAAGTCTCCCTCATCAGCTACATCAGTCCTGAAGAACACTACCTGTTCAAAAACTGCCATCTTCATCTGTCAGCATTCTATCCCTTCAAAGACGGCCTAATGGAACATAATTTTTTTCAACTTCTGTAAATATGCTGACCTTTTATGAGGAGATACCACTAGCCATTAGTCATCCTTTTCTCAAAGTGACCCAACCTGGCATGCATCTCCCTCCAACAAAATCCTGCCATTTGTAGAATTTTTTTCTTATGTTGAAACTTTGCTCTATCTCCTTTATCTCCAGAGATATGATAGTGTAACTATTCTGTATCACTGTCTTTTGATGCATACAAAAATCTGTGAATGTGGGACAAGGGAATGTTTATGTCGAGTATAATTTTGAGAAGTAAAAGATATACCCTCTTGTTTAACATTCTTTACCAGTTACTTTCTGCATTAGAGGTTTTTTAACTTGAATTTGTTGTAACCAAGTGACTTTTAAATCACTGTCTTTTGAGTAGTCTTTTTTTCATTTCTTCTTGTTGATCCTTGCGACAGAGGATTGAACAATAAAAGAAATAGCTACTATATAAAAGATAATTACACTTTACAGAGTAGTGTATGTAACATTATTTTGCATGATTGCTTATTGCTCATCAAAGGCGCCTAAGTCTATCAATATTCCTGGAGCACTTATAAGGATATTTAATTCATTAAAGCCTTTGCTGTTCAAATTCCTTCATCATGGCAGCATTGTAGGGCATGAAGTGTTTGACATGTAAAATTGCATTGATGTTTGCTCATCTTTGATGGTTAAATGATATGATTTCAAGGAATTTTGTGGGCTATGCAGCTATGCTCTTGCCGTTGAATTCCAGCAGCGAGTAGTTGATGCCTGGGAAGGACATGGACCAAGTGCACAAGATGAGCTCACAGAAGCTCACAGAGTTCTTGAACAATTGAAGGCAAAAGCTCATTGTGCTTCCACAAACCATCTCCCTACAGAGGCACTTCCGATACCTCATAATAATCATTCACACAGAAACTCAGAACCCAACATTCCTATCAACCGAAAGCAAACAAGCTCTACGTAGCCTAACCATGCCTGGCATATAGCAGTCTCTAATTCCCCCACCTTCCCCTCCTTAGACACACGAGGCTCCTTTATGTAATCATGCGAACAGATTGAGTATGTAGTCTCTTTGGAGATACGATGACTGTTTAATGATCATAGATGTTTTATGGTAATTCGACATTAATCCCATATCAAGTGAGCACATGGGTCCTATTCTCCATGCTTTTCTATTCAGAACCGCTACTTTGTTTTGCAAGCAAAAACTTTTCTCTACATAGAAGCTTCTTATTTTCCTGCCAATTTTGGCGTGCTCATTTCTGGCCAACTGGTGGACGGTGATCCATATTTGGTTTATGAGTTGGCATCTGGCGTGTGTAATTTGTTTCTTGGAGGCTATGTCGATTAGGGGAAGAGTAATGTTTCACAAGATTCAGTTAATCAATCATTTGTCAACTTACCGATTTAGTTACCTTATTTGTTAATGTATTTTATATGCTTTCCTATTTAAATAGTCAAGCCTAAATTAAAAGAGCTGACAAATTTCCTCCTTTGTACATTCCTTATTTAGGTAAGACTCTGAGTATATACATAGATAAACTCTTTTCTAATAAAAAAATGAGTTTTATAACACACACAATCTTTTGAATTAACATAGTATCAAAGCCCTTTATTTCTACATAGTTATTGTCCAATTTTTTCCTAATTTCTGGTTTCTTCTAGTCCAATTTTTTCCAACTTTTGGCTTCTCGTTCCTAGTCCAGTTTTTTTTTTCAATTCCTATTTCCTAGTCCTTTAGCCGCCTCATGTCTTCAGATAGGGAGTCCTTGATTCGTTTTAATGGTAAAAAATACTCAACCTGGGAATTCCACTTCAAGATATATGTCAAAGGAAGAGACATATGAGGTCATGTTGATGGCAACAAACCTACTGCCAAGTAAGGTACAGATGAACATGCTATGTGGGAGGTCAGGGATGCACAAATTATGGCATAGATTCTGGGATTTGTAGAACCCAACATTGTTTTGAATCTTCGACCCTCCATGACCGCAGCTAAAATGTGGAATTATCTTAAGGAAATCTACAATCAGCAAAGCGTGACTCGTAGATTCCAACTTGAACATGAATTATCCATGATTCATCAGGATAATCTCTTTATTTCTCATTTTTACTCTAGCTTTATGAATCTTTGGGTTGAATATACTGATATAATCTATACTACCTTACCTCACTACAAGAAAACAAGCCCTTTTGTAACGTTTTAAAAGCGTCACAAAAGGTCCTAAAAATGTCGCAAAAGAACATTTGTGACGTTTTTCTGCGACGTTTTAAAAAATGTCACAAAAAACGTCGTAAAATATGGTGTAGGCAAAAGTTTTCTGCGACGTTTTATGAAAAACATCGCAAAAAATGCTAACATTCTGCGATGTTTTTAAAAATGTCACTAAAAGTTTAGACAATCCACGACGTTTTTAAAAAACGATGCGAATTGTCTAACATTCCACAACGTTTTTAAAACGTCACAGAATGTAAAAGAATTCGTGACGTTTTTTTAGAAACGTCACAAAATGTATTCCGCGACGTTTTTAAAAATATCGCGAAATGTCTTTCGTGACTTTTTTATTATTTGTATTAATTTTTTCTATTTTTTAAAATCATATCAATTTAATTTTTAAATT
>JANIHY010000009.1:26227652-26240542 GCA_027479065.1 Erythroxylum brevipes
GTAATGCAGTGTTCAGTAATTCAGTGTATGGCTATAAAAGCCCAGTATTGCATTTCTCAGTGTCATGCAGTAGTCCAGTCCAATACAGTAAAAGCATGAATTTCGCTTCTATACATTTCAGTAATCATGTAGTTCACCTTTGCATGTAGTCATATAGTGCAATTCGATCATATACATTTCAGTAATCATGGAATTCATATTGGCAAGTAATTCACATAGAGCAGTTAGGCATTCAGTAATTTGAGAAACCAACTAGGTTACTCACCTGTAACTTCCGAGCTACGGCCTGGAAGTTCTAGCAATGTCCGTGGAATGACGATCCAACGGCGCCTTTATAACAGTTAAATACAGTCCCATTACTAGCTCAATTAAACAATTCAGTGTTGCATATGTCTCTATGAAATTATGTACAATGCATGTTCACGATTTCCGGCTCTAAAACCCAATTTACCCGACAATAATTGATCCAATCCTAAAATTTAGTTTAATTTCCTCAATTCATATACCCTATAGCAATTCCATATCCATCGGATCAAAGCCTTTATTGAAAATCCCAATGAAAACTCCAATTGTCTCAATTCAATACTTAGGTCACACTATGAACCATAATTGACCTTATTCTTAGAGAATCAATGCCATTTAAATTAAATTTTAATTTCCATAATTATCCTCAATTGTAGACCTCTTTCTCTAGTTCACAACGAATCAGGAATCACCTCAATCGGAGGTCAATACCATAAATTACGCCCAATAAACTAAAATACAATCCATCAGAAATCTGCTCCTCGTCGCGACCTACAACCCTCGCCGCGATGAAGAGAAGGTCGCTCGCCGCGGCGTGAAACACGCTGGCCGCGACGCGCAATCCTTCGAGCCTCTCGCCGCGACGTGGAGACCGCTCGTCGCGTCGCACAAATTCACGCTCTTTGCGACGCCCAACTGAGCTCGTTGCGACGAATAAATTAATTACTCGTCGCGACGAAGCCCTCGGCGCCTCTGCGCTCGTCGCGACGTGCGAAGGCCCGATCGTCTTCTCCGATCGATTTCCGCCATTAATACTCTTAAAACCTCCATTAATACTCTCAACTACCCATTCAAACACAATAAATGCCATAAATAACCATAAATACAACATTAAACACAATGAAACTTACCAAATCAAAGAATCGATCGAAAACCCTAGAAATCTTCCAAAATCTCTCAAGTTCTAACAATCACGGTGGACTCCTCAATCCAAGCCAACCATCATCATCTCCAAGATCTCTAGCCACTCTTTAAATCACAATAAAAAGGAAACCACAAAATCTCCAAGGGAGAAAGGTGAGATCGACGACAGTGAACCACAAGGGGAAGAAGAAAATGCTTTCTCTCAACTTCAAAATCATATATGTATATAACAAGGGTTGATTTCAACCGAGACTCGAAATCTACAAGTCCTCAAATTCACTTAATTTCAATCTCTAATTTCAACGGCTTATCACAATAATTCTCAAACTCACATATCTAAATTTCCAAGCCATTTACCACTCACTTTCGGAATAGAAATCAAATCATCAGTCTCTAGGTCATTTTTTTGGTCCGAACACATAACTCTAAAAAAATTCCAGAAAAATTCTCATAATTCCTCAAAAATGTAAAACACTCGATCTCATACTCAATTTAAAATTTCCAAATCTCTAAAGCTCCAATCTCACTCTTATTCAACTATACAACTCAATATTTCCTAAATTCTCAATAAATCACAATTCAACTAATTCAACCACTCGATTCAATTTATTCCACAATTCTCAATAAATCATGTCTAACTCTTTTATCTCAAAATTTCACAATTCAACTCATAATCATAATTAAATGCTGGAACAATCATGAATGCATGTCACTATATATGCATGTGCAATTAACACATTTATCACTGATGCAGAGCCAAACTATACGTGCAGTTCAATTATGAATGCACTCACTGCTAACCCATCCAAATTACCAATATGCTCATCACATCGGTAACGGGATGGTACAATACATGTTATGACATTTCCGATCTTATACCCGAATTTTCCTAATTGATCTCTTTTACTCTAATTCATAACAATTCCAAATACAAAAAATTCGATTAACTCAATTCCAAACTCTCTCAAGTCACACTCCAATAAAATCACATTCACTATTCATTGCCATTCGATCCCAAGAATCATCTAATTAAATTCCGGAATTCCATCATATCAATTCAAAATTCTTAGTCTCTAAATTCCAATTAATCGCTAAGGAACCAATTCATTTGAAATTAAAACCTCAAACTCATTACTTGTAACAATCATCTTAGATAAAAAAACACTTAAATTTCACTTTCAGAAATCGAGGGTCCTCGCCGCGAGGAATCCACGCTTGCTCGCCTCTCGCCGCGGCGTAAAATCTTCTGCTCGTCGCGACGTACATGAAGGGGTGGCTCGCCGTGGCGTGTTTATCACACATCGCGACGTGTGAACCCAGAATCACGTCCTGAAACCCAGAATTTCTCAGATCTTTTAATTAAAATCCCTCCAATTCACTTCAGATCACTCCCAATTAACTATATACACTACACTCAACTTATTTCTAACCTCAAATCCATCTAAAACTCGTTATTCATCAATTACCCAAATCCAAATCAACGAAATTCTCAAACCCTATCATCGGAAACTTTCGAAATCTCTAAACAATTTTCATAACTCAAATCAATAATCAATGATTAAATTCAACGACTTAGGCATAGAGGAGAAGGGACTTACTTGATTCAAGCTTTAAACCCTTGAAAATTCCTCAAGAAACTCCAAATCCCAAGCTAATCTCACCCACGGCAAAACTCCATTTTCTTTGAAAGCAAAGGAAATTTCGTGGATGACAAATTCAAAGAATTTCGATTTATATACAAAGGACTTAGGGCTTGTTTGGAAATTCTTGTGCCACATGCCCAAATCTTAAGGTCTAACAATTCGATTCTTATTCTATTTTTCTCCCAATTTCGCAATGGTTTGAAACCATAATTCCTGAAATCACAACTCCAATTATTTCATACCAATTGTCAATCAATTCTGGAACCATAATTCAATTAATCGGTCACTAAGCCAATTTTTTGGTCCGGACCCTACACTCCAAAAATTCCGAAAAAATTCTTATAAATTCACAAAAATAGGAAACTGAAGATCGTATATTCCAATTTTTGATTTCCAGTCCTCCAATTTCAATTTCATTCTAATTCATCACTCAATTTCCAATTTACACAATTTAGTCAGGAAATGTCATACACGTATGTACATTCATATGCTTATGCAATCAATAATCATTTACCAATGACTATAAAAACTATAATGCATGTGCAATGCCACATTTGCCTGTACTCAATCCTAACCCGAACCACATTACCGATAGACCCGTCACATCGATAACGGAATGTTACACTTATCTTTCAAGAGTATCCATAGAAATTGGATTCTTTCGAAGCTCAGGAATATACCAAACATCCAATGTTCTAACAATTACATTATGCATGTGGATCTGTATTGAACCACTACCTTTTATACCATGCTCTCCATCATCACCCAATCTGATAATATCGTTCCATTCTTTAAGAATAAAATTAATCCTTATTGAAAGTTATATGATAAGTAGAGCTAGTTTCTTTTACCCATTGATTTGTAGAATCAATGTTAGTCATTGGTAAAACATCATGGCCTCTTTTATCCTTTTCATCAAAATGCTCATGAATTATAGCAATACTTGCCTTTTCATATGTTTTCTTTTTCACTTTTCCATTCCTCCACTATGGACAATCTCTCCTAAAGTGCCTTTTAAATTTACATTTAAAATATTGAACATCTTTAGTCTTCGATCTAGATCGTGATTTACTCACGCTTTCAGAATCTCTTTCCTTATTTCTGCTGCTACTAACAGCTAGACCCATATCTAATATATATTCATATGTGTTAGAGACCTTTTTATATAATTTTTTAGACTATAGAGCAGCCTTCACATCATTGACATAAATAATCTCTCCGCCATATAATATGGTATCAACAATTTTTTTTATATAAATTAGGCAAGGAACATAAAGTGATTATGGATTTAATCATATTCCTCAAATTTAAACCCAACAACTTGTAGATCTAAGATAATCTGATTAAAATTATCATGTGATCTTCACCTGTGTACTTTATGACTTCCTCAAGGTATACAACTGCTGCTTTTGGTATGAACGATTGATAAGTGATATCTTCTGATACTTACTTTCAAGTTATCTTGACAACAAAACAACACTATTTTCAATAATCACTTCTCTTATAACCTTGTTTCTTAAACTCAACATTATTGTAATGTGTGCCTTTGACAAAATTTATTCTTCTGACACCCCTAAATTCTTTGATTGTTTTTTGTCTCTTTATAACACTATGATGCATCCCTAATGAAAAAGAACTGCTCTCATCTTCAACTTCTACAGAGTAAAGCCATTTAATCTATTGAACTTCTCAATATCAAACTTATGTAGAGACATCTTGACAACAAGCTTTAACTCTAATACCAATTGTTGCACAAATGGAAACAATATATATATATATATATAATAAGGAAACTGGTTCCGCCAGATTTTGGTTGAACGGTGCGTTGCCGTTTGGATCCATGAGTCGGTTGCTTCACGTAAGAGTTTCGGTATGAAGTTCCTGCAAAATAAAGAAGGCACGTCGGGGGTTGTGTCCCGATTAGCCCCTCCGACACTCAAGTCAGTCTTTTTGTGAAGGTGAGGTTGAAAGCAGAGAAAACTAGGTTACGATTGCGTACCTCTTTTACGGTTGAATTATACCTTATATATGGAGCAATAGCTAGGTTTAGGTCTTTACGTGTGCTTGGAGGTCTCTCTCATACGGACGGGCTGAGGAGAGCGTGGATTGGGCTTGGGCTTGACATAGCCATTAGGTAGGAGATTGATCTTTGAAGAATGGACCGATCGGCCCACGAGTCGTTTTGATTAGGTCCGACCCCAAAACCGCCGACCCGACCAGGGTTTAATTACTTCATATTTATCAAAAATAGTATTAAGTTGTTTAAAAAGAATAATTAATCTAAAAACACTCAATCCTTTATGATTCATTTAATCAAATTTTTAAAATTTTTAATTGAGATTGAGTGATTTATCTTTTAAAGCCTTAATATTTCAATTCAAAACTCTAGTTTTGTTAATAATTTATTGATTTGACTAACAAAATCTTTGTTATTCATGATACCTAAAAAATATTCGTTACGTCAATCTACAAATAAGTAATGGAAATAATATTTTTAACCAAAATATTAAAGTTTTAAAAGATTGATCATTTAATTGAAAATTTTAAATAATTATACACTAAATTAGAAAATCCTAAAGATTAAGATTAATTTTCTTTGTTTAAAATAGTTTATACATCTTAAGACGTACTTAGTTTTAATCAAATATGGGCAATCAAAATTTGAAGTTTTAAACAATTTACGTTCTTGATAAATTTGGTTGACCTTCCATCAATTCTTTTGAATATTAAAGAATCCTTCAGTTTTGTTGTGGCTTGAATTAATTAAGGCTCTGGTACATAAATGGATAAGAGCACCAATGAAAGGTTCCAACAGGTACCTGAAAAAATGAAATACAAGCACTTGTCTCCATCAAACCGTAGCGTCACTTCTTTAAGGAAGGCTTCAACATTCAACGGCTCCACCACCACCGACGAAAGCTAAAGTGTATGTCTCGCTAAAGACCTTGAACGGTTTCTTCCATGTATATGGGTGCATGTACTTGGGCTAACAAGTTACTGTCAGAAGGCTACAGATGACACCTTCTTGTCTATAATTTATATATACTAATTTGGTCTCCTTTACTTTGGATTAACATTACCAGACACCATGTCATGACTTGGGTGTAGGAGTTGTTTTCCAGGATTAATTGCTATTTTAATACCTTAACTCCAAAATGCACTTAAATTAGTAAGGAGTTCTTTTAACTTAAGTGAGATTGTGAGTTTAAACCGTTCTCATGTATGCAGTCGTTTAAAACTTGGAGTCAGAGTTTTACCTTCCACAAAAGATTTATCCGACTCGAGTGATGATTAATCTGAAAGTCGATGACTTAAAAATATCTTTCCATAATTGAAACATCCTCCTAATTATATCACGAATCTTTTAGATATGATAACATATAACGAATTTTAATTTAAATTACAATTGATAATTTTAAAGATTTATTATTAATGAGCTATTGCAATTGCACCTATCAAATAAAGTGAATTTTTTTTACAACTGTAATTATGAAAAATAAATGTTTAAATGTCCACCGAAAGTCCTTTTCTGAACTGCAGCCCGCAGCCCAATGAAAGACTTCTTACTGGCTACTTTTGGCGGTGTATAAAAAGTTTGTTAATTTTGACGGGAAGTTTGTATGAATTAACTAAACAATTACTGTTAATTTTGACGGGAAGTTTGAATGAATTAACTAACTGCTCAAGCAAAGTAATTTGGACTGACAGCAGCCAAAAGACCAAAGTTCAACCATACAGTAATCGTATGATTGTGAGTAAAAAAAGGTTATGTCACAACCATAGATTTAAGCTAATGGTTAAACATTTAAAATCTACATTATTTTTGAAAAATAATTAACATTCTCTGATTCTATCTAATTTTGATGGAGTTGGACGTTACTGCTTAGATTTATGAGATTGACTGATTCTAGATCAAAAATACCTGCAAAATAATAAAAGCACGCAGGGAGTTGATTTCCGGTAGGTCCCTCCGATGTTCAAGTTAATTTTTTGTGAGAATTTTAGTAGCTGGTAAGTAATAAAAAATAGGGTTCTTGAAAATCGTACTTTTTCATAATAAAGTAATGAATTTATATGGTCAATACCTTAAAGTATTAGGTTAATCCTTAAGAGATTGGCCGATTAACCCATGCACCGTTCTGAGTCTGAACTTGGGCCTAGCACAATCGATCTAACCATTCTCAATAATTAAAAACGAAATAGCATATTGTAGTTAAAAATTGATAATTCTAATATTGGATAAATACAGTCTTCTACGTACCTTTTCAATAAACTTGTAAAATATTAAATTATAAAAATAAATCAAATCAAATCGTAGAAAGAGTGCATATCCTTTACTTTGTATGACAAGAGGGGTGTCATCTAAACTTGGTAAATTCGTTGACAGTCAACATAAGGCAATGTTGAAGGTATTATTCTAGTTCGTAAATATCTGCCTTCTCTTTTAAGTTTATATATTATTTTGGCATTCACACAAAAATATATCTAAGGAGAGAGACATAAATTTCAAATTAAATTAAATGATGATCTAAAAGAAAGCAAAGCCCCCAATCCAAGGGTCAAGGTGACTAAGATGCCCGTTTCGTTTCCGAGTGGCGGGGAAATGCGCAAGCACTGGATAGACTGAACAACGATAGTAATAGTAGGGACGAGCGAGTGACATCAGGTAGTTGAATGGGTGTGGGGTCCACCCGCCGCCGTACGTCATTTTTAACTCACGTGTCTTAATTGTTAAATGTATCCAAACCAAAAAACTAGTTTGTCATATTTTCTAATTAAATTTTAGTTTATTAAATTCCCCTCGCCATATGTATGTACACTTCCTGCTCACTAATGCCTGTCGCTTTGGGACATCCCTCCTTGTGTCGCCTTTCGCCCTCCCCCCACTTGCAATTTCAATTTGTTTAATTATTACTTTACTCTTCTCCATGTTCTGACTAATTTGTTCATTATCCAATTCTTCCCCACGTATATATAAAGGGTTTGGTCGTTGATCAAAGCTTGCAACACCTGGCCAGGCAAAGCATAGCACATAGTTTGCCCCTGCCAAAATCAAACCCCATGGAACCATCCTTCTTCCATTCTCAGAATCACCTTAAAACAGAGGCCTCGCAGGAATCTTCTTTCTGTTCTTTAGATTCTTTTACATGGGACGATCTCTTCTCCCACCACAGTGTCCTCCCATTTGACACCAATGACTCCGAGGAAATGGTCCTCGTCAACGTTCTGGCAGAGGGAGCCAACAAAGAATCTTCAGGCTCCAACTCCATGTCCGAATCTAAGGAAAGAGGCGAAGAAGTCACTTCGAACTCCTACCAAAACCATCAATCCTCTAAGAAAGAGAAGTCTTACCGTGGGGTTCGAAAGAGGCCCTGGGGAAAGTACGCTGCAGAGATCAGAGACTCGACGAGAAATGGCGTAAGGGTTTGGCTGGGGACGTTCGATAGCGCGGAGGCGGCTGCTTTGGTTTACGACCAAGCGGCGTTTTCGATGCGGGGTTCGACGGCTGTGTTAAATTTTCCGATGGACATGGTTCGAGATTCATTACAGGAGATCAAATGCAAGTCTGAAGAGGGCTGCTCGCCTGTTGCGGCGTTGAAGAGAAGGCATTCCGTGAGAAGGAAGACGGCTAGCAGAAAAGGCAAAGGGAAAGAGGCAAAGGGTAGCAGTGGTAGACCGCAAAATGTGGTGGAGTTGGAGGATTTAGGAGCAGAGTATTTAGAGGAACTGTTGAACTCGTGTGAAGGCGTTAATCCTTGGTGATCTTAATTTTAATACTTCTTCTTTTAGTTAGTATGTTCATTTTCCCACTCTCTTTGTGCATTATCGTGTACCAATAAACAGTCGTGGTTGCCGATCAACGGATCAAGTTGGTGTTCGGACCTCGCAATGGTGGGTAGGGTCAAGTTGCTTTGTTAATTCTCTCCTTTTCTTGGTTTAAAGTTGAAAACGATGGTATCTATATTGAACGATCTCTACATTGTTTTCTTTCTCAATAATTGCAATATAGTAAAGATACAACAAGGAGGGGGGAAAAAAAAGAAGCAAATCCAATACTTATCCTGACCTATTTGAAAGATTGAGAGTGACGACTCAGGATCTTTTGCAAGTGGCCTCAAGAGCCTATCCTTATTCCTAAATAAAACAATCTTGCACATATATAGTCTGCCAAGCCATTTAGATATCATGGATATGATGTCGCCTATCTGGAGACTAGAATCTCATATAAAGCATCAAGAATAACTCTTCTCAGTCGGAGAAACCCTTGCAACGGTTAAGAAAATGGCATGCCTAATTGTTATTCCATGTATCGGAATCCATACAAGTCTATGAAGACCCGCTCCTCCAAGCATTATGAATTCAAGAATAGGCTCCCTCGTGGGTTTGAAAATTTAATAGACATATATGAAAATAAAATTATTTGTTCAAATAAGATTTATTTTCTTAAATTGATATTACGTACTATAGGATATGGTAGAGTTGGAAAATGAAAAAGCGCCGGTGCTCCCCATACGTTATGCATATACCAATGTTGCTCAGATACGGTAACATGGTTTCGGTGGATCTAGTTCTTTTTTCTTCTCCATTATAACAGTTAGCTCTGAGAAGCAATTAATTAATAACATGTAATCAATGCAATTTGCAAAATGAAAATGTGCATCTTAAGCTCAAATTATGACCCAAACAGTGCTGCTTTAAAAAATCCGATTTGACGTTGCATTTGCACGTCAAGAGTGTTTATAATCGTAGGAGCATAGTTCTAGGCATGTGGACCAACGGAGGTAACTTGTATACATATGTATGGAAATTCAGCAGTATCTGATAAAGACAGAGTTAAGAATTTGATTTCTTCCAGAGAGGCATGAAAGCAACATTGTTCAAACATAAGTCTCCAAGTTTCACTTCAATCTGCTTTTACCGCTGATGAGACCATTATTTCTACTGGAATGTTTAATTTATTAGCTAAATTCATCTTTCCTTTTCAACCTGAACACGTGAACATGGTCATCATCAATTATCCCGTGTCAAATTTCTTTAGGCCATTATTACATCTCCATGTGGAATGTTTTAGAAAAATGAAAAATCTGTTCATGTTCGTGTTCGTGTTCGTGTTGTAACATTCAGGATTTGATATGATAATGAGGTCAAAACGTCGGCTTCATTTGTTTCTAATTAACTAATATTAATCCCAAGATCAACGACAAATTAAGTATCACTACCATTTATATGACAGCTGTAAATATTTGAGTCCATTTTTTAAAATAACATCTCAATTAATTAAAAATAAAATTCTAATTCACTTAAACTCAATAATTTGTTGAATATCAAAATGTTTAATTACTAATTAACTCAAATATGGGTGAACTTAAGTCAAGACGATGGTCGATACAGTTGAATTTGTTTGTATTTAGTAATTGGAATTAAAGTCAATAACTAATTCCTTATTTAAATATCAAACATCTATTGTCTCTCCTTTCCCGCATTCCCATAAGTTTGAAATTATATCATCTAGAATACTGAAAGAATATCAAGTTACCAAGTTTTTTTTTTTTTTTGGTATTCACATAATGTGTTACGGTTCACATAGATATTGTAATTTGTTTTTATAATTACACTTAAAATATTTGTAACTATTTTAATTGTACAAAATCTTAGATTAATTCCCTTTTTTTTTTTCTTCCGATAGTTTTACTCGTGTAGTTCTTGATAGAATCAGTGCATTCTCATCAATGTCTTCCATCCTTGATGAGGTTCTGTTAAACCCTGATGGGTCTTCTCCATTCAGACCCAACGACTCCATTGAGAATTAATTTCTAGATGCAGCCGGTGGAAGCTGCAAATAAAGGAGCCAGGAACTCAGAGCAACTTAACTTATGAAATGAAATCCAAGCTTTGTTGCCAAAGAAGAAAATCCCAAGAAGGAAAAGAGCTTTAAAGGGGTGAGGAAGAGACCATAGAGCAAGTACGCAGCAGAAATAAGAGATTAAACGAATCGTGCCTACGAGTTCGGCTGGGTATATTTGACACCGCCAAGCTGCCCTTTGCTGTGCTAAATTTTTCGGCGGAGAAAAGAAGCCAGTTACTAGCAGAGATGAAGTCTGGTTTCAAGGGCAAATGCTCGTCGGTGGAGGTACTAAAGAAGAAGTCAGATTTTGCGGTTTTTTGTACAATAAAAAATTAGAAAAAAATTAAACAATCAAAATCAAAAGTGAAATAGCAAATCAACACCAAAATTGTTAACTTAGCTTGACATACCTTTTCTACATCCACGACACTCTTCCTTAGCTTAATTCTTTTATTAACGACATTAGCTTAATTCTTTTATTAACGACATTAGTTTTATATAAAACTTAATTAAGCCGACATTATTTAACCATTGACACTATCTCTCTTTTTTATTACTTATGAAAAATTTTTACACCCAATAATACGATCAACTAATGTTAACCTCAATAAAGGATTTTTCTTAACAATCTTTTAACGAAAGAACGCTAAATAAATAACTCAAGTAGTTAAACAAAAATTCAACATAAATAAGAACACTTGAGATAAAAAGCAATTTTTCTAAATATGCCGCTTCATGAACGAAAGAATGAGAAGTTATTCATCGAAAAGTCTATTGTGAGGCTTCAATATCATCACAAAAAATTCCATGCACAACAGCCACAAAACTTCTCAAATCAATAAACGTTTCTTCACCGAAACGTCATACACAAAGGACCGCAACAACTAAGACAACTACTTAAGTTTTTCGCACCAAACTAACAACAAAATAGTAGCTACAAAGTTACAAATTTTTTTGAAATTTTTGCATACCAATACAAAAAACGATAGCCACAAAATTACCCAAGACAACTCTCAATTTTTGTTTAAGGATGGCAGAATACCCAGCTGCAGAAAATCAAGCAATCAACCAAAAGCATAACTCCAAAATTTCATGATCCCTTAACAAAAAAATTCAGCAACACCTAGAAAAACTAACTGCCCAATTGCTCTCAATGGACGTTCAAAACAGAGGAAAACACAGTTATAAAAATCACCGAAAATCAATTATTACACAACTCTCTATTAGTTCTTCAAAAATAAAAGAATATGCAGCTGATGAACAAACACATATTATCCACGAAAACTCCCTTCATGTTTTCGGCAATTATCAAAGAGAACATCAACAGAACATCCCCGTATGCAAGAACAAGGACTTAGATTACATAAAAAAAATCAATTGAAAGATAGTCACTCACCCAACCTATACAACAATCATCTCCTCTATTGCAATAATGTATTTACGACAATAATAAAAAAGAACCATGAAAATATACTACCATAGGCACATCTAAAAACAAGATATTCACATCATGCAAGAAGTCTTCATGTAGTAGAATTTTTCATTCATCATAACTTTTAGTCACATGATGCACGTTCACATCTTTTACAAAATTAGGTTTTATCTAAATCAAACTCAACGTATCTTCTTCCTTATCTTGATTTGAATCTAAAGTCTTTTATTATTTTAGAGATTTAATTATAAAAAAAGTCAAAATTAAATAATAAAATACATATGCCATATATCTTATAAGATAAAAATGCGGTGGCAAGAAGAAATGAAGGCCAAGGGGTTGGAAAAGATAAGGAAGTGCTGGTGTTAGATGTTGAAGAAAGTGGCTAGTATTTGGAGCAACTTTTGACTTCTTGTGACATTGTAAATTCTCAGTAAATCAACTTTACCATCTCTTGTGTTTTTACTCTTTTTTTTTTTTTTGCTGCTAAGTTTCCTTAAGTGATACTCCTTCTCTATCATAAATTCTCTCCTTTTTCTATGTTCTTCACTTTCTTGTATTAAATTTGCCCCACTCAGAATTATGGACGCCGTTTTACTGCAACTTTTTTATTCGTTTACAAAAAGCTTAAGATCACTCGCACCTCAACGTTTAGTTTTGCACAAAACAAATGAATAACACTGTGCTGCTCCAAAGTCTTTTTTAGAGTAAAAAGCATAAACCTTCTTTACAGTTTAAGAAATTATAGAAAAATTTCTTAATGTTTTCTAGTTTTAAATTTTAAAAAAAGCCACCTTCTTTC
>JANIHY010000009.1:26341550-26351731 GCA_027479065.1 Erythroxylum brevipes
ATAATCAACAAAAAGGAATAGACTATAATGAAACCTATGCTCCTGTAGCTAGACTAGAAGCTATTAGGATTTTGCTTACATATGTTGTTTGTCATAATATAAAAGTGTTTCAAATGGATGTAAAAGGTGCCTTTTTGAATGGTTTTATAGATGAAGAAGTGTATGTAAAGCAACCTCCTGGTTTTAAAGATACTGATAAACCAGATTATGTCTATAGGCTTTATAAAGCTTTATATGGATTAAAACAAGCACCTCGTGCTTGGTATGATCGTCTAAGTTCTTTTTTGATAGGAAATGACTTTATTAGAGGACAAGTAGATAAGACTCTATTTAGAAGGTGTATCAAAAATGATTTCATTATAGTACAGATATATGTAGATGATATTATTTTTGGTATAACTTCTAAGAAGCTATATTCCAGTTTTGAAAATCTTATGAAAAGTTAATTTGAAATGAGTATGATGAGTGAATTGAAATTCTTTCTCGGTTTACAAATTAAGCAAACCGAAGAAAAGATTTTTATTCATCAACAAAAATATATTGAAGAACTGCAAGTCAAATATAAAATGGAGAAGGTTAAACCTATGTCAACTCCTATGCATCCTTCAATCCTTTTATTTAAGGATGAAGCAGGTAAAAAGGTTGATCAAACCCTTTTCAAAGTAATTATTGGTTCCTTACTTTACCTAATTGCAAGTAGACCTGATATATTGTTTAGTGTTTGTTTGTGTGCGAGCTTTCAAGTAGATTCTAGAGAATCTCATTATATTGTTGTTAAAAGAATATTTAGATACTTGCCAGGTTCTACTGATCTTTGTTTAATGTATGAGAAAGGTAAAGATTTCAGGTTAATTGGCTACTATGATGCTGATTATGCTGAAGATAGAATTGATAGAAAGAGTACAAGTGGAGGTTGTCACTTTCTTGATCATAATCTAATTTCATGGTCAAGCAAGAGGCAAAGTTAAATTGCTCTATCTACTGCAGAAGCTGAATATATGTCAGCTGCAAGTTGTTGTTCACAGACGTTATGGATTAAGTATTAATTAGAAGATTACTCTATACAAGAAGATAAAATTTCAATTTTTTATGACAACACAAGTGCTATCAATCTATCAAAGAATCCAATACAACACTCGAGGGAAAAACATATTGAAGTTCGACAGCATTTTATACGAGACTATGTATAGAGACGAATCATCAGTTTACAATTTGTTGAGATGAATCAACAATGGGTAGATATCTTCACTAAACCCTTGTGTGAAGATAGATTCAAGGAATTCAGACAGAACTTGAATATGGTAATGATGAATGACCATTCGTCTGTCACATCATGACCCAGACGATTCATACAAGAAGAAGATAAAAAGTCGTAAGTTTTCAAGTAAACAATAACGGTAAGTTATGAACGGTAACTTTTTCAGAGTAGATATAAGAAGGAGATCTTCTCAAGATTCTAAAATACCTTCTTCTCTAGAATTTTCTTGAAATACTATGAAACTGACTTGTTTAGTGCTCTCAACCAAGACGATTCATACTCTATTCTAAGCTTCAAGTTCATTTCAACTTATACTCTTACTTTTAGAAACTAACATCGCTACTTTGAGCAAAATATTTTTATGTATTTAGTTTTTATTTGCTACATATCACAAATGGAACAATCACTTATCTATGGGAGACACATTGATTTCATCTCATTAAAAGAAAATCAGATGGACATTGAACCAAAGATTGAAGCAGTTGGCTGGAAAAACTTCTTGAAAGTTCGTGAAAAGGTCTATTTGAATGAGATATATGAATTTTGGAAGAACGCAAAGGTGGTAGATGACACCTTAGTATCAATGGTAGATGGATTGTCAGTTATTGTGACATAAGATATCATCGAAAGGCTCAGTAGGTGTCCTAGTGTTGGAGCAAATTTGTTTAACAATGCAAAATGAATTACTCAAGGTCGTGTAGATAGAATGCACATTAATCGATAACTCTATTGAAGTAGTGATCCTGAAGTTAAAAAGGCGGTAACTCTTGTTCCGAAGGCTAGAGTTCTTCATTCACTGCTTCTTCACTATATTCTACCAAGAGTAGGCTCGAAGGGCCTTGTGATAATGAACGATGAACATTGTCTATATCATTTACTAAATTACCAACCCATTAATCTTTTGTACTTTATTTTATAGTACATGATGAAGTCAAAGGGTGATTCTAGTTCTTTATCGTATGGAATGCTGTTGACAAGGATTTTTAGAGAATCTGGAATCTTTGACAGAGGTAACAAGGTAAAGATGGATGTGAAGAGTATTATTAATGCCACAACTATTCACAAAATGGGCATAAATGTTGATGATGAGTGGGATAGAAGTTTTACTCCCAAAACAAGGTATGAGGGGGAGCTCATAGTAAGATGGGGTAGAAGTGAACGTGGTATGTCTACAAGAACAACAAAACCTCGTTCGATAGGAAAAACCTTTGTAGAAGAAAAGGTTGAGAAATCATCTGATGCATTAATAAAACCTAAGACGATTCTACAAAAAGAGGAAAGTCGGGTTCAATAATCATCACAATAAGTGTCATTGAAGAGAAAGGCGGAGACATTTAAATCAAAAAAATCCAAACAGTCAAGAAGGTTACCAAGACTAATGACCTTACGAAAACAAGAATAGAAGAAGAGAACATCTCTGATTCGTGATGAAAATTTTGAAAAGCAAAAGAAAAGACATCAGTCCACTAGATCAATTGTATCTATTTTGCAAAGCCAATCAGCAAAATCATTTGGAGAGATTGAAATTAAAAGGAAGTTAGTATTTGAGAGGAAGAAGCCTCAATAACAATTTTCTTCTAAACCAAAAAAAGAAGAAAAAAAAAGTGAAGGCCAGTCAGAAGAAGGTTTCTTCATCTAAGGTTCAAAATAAGGCAAAAACAGTGGAACATCAACTGGAACCTTATAATCCTGCTCAACCAATCAATAAAAAGGATTTGAGAATGAAGATTGTAGAAGAACCAGTACCTGTTCAATGAAAAAGTTTAATTATTATAAGAGAACCTTCGAAAAAGTCAGTCAAGGTAATAGTCGAACCTATACAGATTAATCATCAAATGATACATCTTCTAAGCCATGAAGAACGAAGATTATATGGTATTCTACGAGATGAGAAGGCAAAACCATATCCATTGAAGATGTCAAAGGATCGGTATACAATCTATCCAATTATAAGCAAAACTTTGATAAAAATTGTGCCAGACATACAACCAATATGCTCACCCTTTGTGAGAAACGAAGAAAAAGGGAAAAACAAGATGTTTCCCTAGGGAAATAAAGATGATCTTACAGAAGAGCATATTCAAGTAGCTGTGAAGAACATAGATGATGCATGCAATGCAGCTCAACTTGGAGGTATCTATGTTGCACACCATATTTCAAAAGCATCAGGACGTAAATTTGGAGTTTCAATCATAGATGAAAACTTCATGGTAATTGGGAAAGTGTAAGAAGGACAGTACAGAACTATCATGGTTGAAGGTATCAATTTCAATTTTGAAACGTTTGTGCATTTGGTCATGCATTTCAGACCTTCAGTCAAGGATATGTTACATCTTCTTGGGACCAATTCTAAAATTACATAGACCTGATGATCTTGATCTCCTAGAAGGAAAACAACTTTTCAATCTACCCGCTATCAAAATTATAGAGTTAGACGTTTTACCTTCAGAACCATCTGCTATTGAAAACCTTCATCCATTTAGTGAAATACACCAAGATCCTACTATTAATCCGGAGTTCTTGAAACATTTCATAAATTGGATGGAAGCAAGTCACAGTCAGAAGGAAGTTCAGGAAGCATTAACAAAAGCAATTGAGGAAGTTCATACTAAGGTAGATGAACTTGCTGACTCAATGGGTGATCTTCATGAGGAAGTTGCACTACTACAGGTTATTATTGAACAAGACCTCAAGATGATCCACACTAACATGCAAGATATGTTTTTTTTTAATTAAGGGGGGGTCGGTGCCCATATGATTGCTAACTTGGAATAAAAAAAGATACATAGGGAAGCAGGGCATTTGGCCATACCTTCCCAGAAAGATTTTAGCTAAGGTGGCTTACAATAATATGTTTGAATGCCAACCTCAAGCTTTAACAAAAACAACTTAAAGGAGAAAGAAAAACTAAGTAGTTATTATTCTAGGTCTTACACGAACCGAAGGAAAACCAAGCTGATCTAGTCTGATTAATCCTTGAAGCATCCGCGGCATGGAAGGATAAGAGAATGTTGTTGATTGTTGCATGGTGGTTGCATTACGTGCAAGATAATCTGCCACTGAGTTGGCCTCTCTGTAAATATGCAAAAAAGAAATCGAAACACAGGGTAACAATGATTGTAAACATGCAAGATATGTTTTCTGAAGTTCTAAAACATGTACAATGAGCAATTTTTTTATTAATAACAAATAAGGGGAGAAGGAGAACAAGGAGAACGAGAAGGAGATATAAAGGAGAACAAGAAGAATAGATAGAAAGCATTGTATATGTCTACTATGCAATTCTTTTCTTATATTTTTCTTTGGATTATTATTTGTCTATAAATTTCATTTTACCTTCTAAAATTATGATTATTTGTTATAATCAAAAAGGGGGAGATTGTTAAGTCAAGAGAACTTCACTTCTATTAATTTTGATGACAATCAAAAAATAATAATCTTAGAAATATATGAATTGTTTTGATGAGTTTGTTAAGTGTACAGATAAGTAACACTTAGGCAATATAAGATGAAGCATAAGATGAATTCGAAGCATAAGACAAAGCATAACATAAGACAAAGCATAAGACGAAGACGAAACACAATAACAGATGAAATGTAGTAACATAAGAAGCGTTATTCTAGACGATATAAAAGGAAGATATTCTAGAACATCATTCAGTTAATTAGTTGGAGTTAGTTATAGGACTCAATTAATAACTGTTTGTAAAAGATTCAAGAAGCAATTATCAAGAAGACAGTTGGAGACTTAGGCCATAAGTATTAATTCTAGTCAAAAGCTACACATAGATAGAGAATTACTCTTAAATGTTTTGACATTAGCAAAAATTATGTATTCAAAGTGCAAAAAAAGTGAGCAAACACATCTGTAATGTGAAAGCTCAAAAATACTTTTCTTAGAGAGAGAAAGGAAAGCTAGAGCCTGGAGAGGCTAATATAGTTGATAAAGAATACTTTGTGAGAGAGACCTGAAGAGGCCTTACGTGTCGAAAGAATACTTGTAAAGTTGATGAGTATAGTGAAATCTCAGAAAAACTCTAGGAACTGGACATAGCCTAAGATCTGGGGTGAACCGGTATAAAATCATAGTGTCTATTCTCTAACTCTTATCTTTTAATTTTCTTGTGTTAGATGGGTAGATAATATTACTTGCGATTACATTGCTTATCAACTTTAGCAAATTGTTTTAGTAATCATTTGAATTTTGTAAAAAAATTCAAGAAGTCTCAAAAGATTAATATTTTCGAAAAGATTACACAATTCAACCCCCCTTTTATGTAGTTTACATATTATATTGAATTTCTATATTAACAAGTGATTTAATTCAATATAAGCTTCCTTTAAGATTTCATTCCCCAAATCATCCACATTAGACACACATAGCCTCTATTTTAACAACAATGTTTCATCTCTCAATTCAAATTCAGAATCTGTATTCCTTTTAACTTTCTCAATCAATTTCATCATTTCAAAATATTTACTCTGTACTTTTTTGATTTTATCATGCAATATTGGTCTCAACTTTAGTGTGTCAATCAATATCTCATTATGCTCTAAATTCAACTCCACGTTCAAAGATCTCAAATGAATTAAGCTTGTAATCTAGATAATTGAATCTGAGCTACACTAGTATTCGACTTTCTACTCAAAGCATTAGCCACCATATTAGTGTTTCTTAGATGATACTCAATTATACAATCATAATCTTTTAATAACTCTACTCATCTCCTCTATCTCATGTTCAATTCTTTTTGACCTAACAGATACCTCAAACTCTTATGTTTAGTGTATATTTCGAATGTCTCTCCATATAGATAATGTCTTCATATATTTATAGCAAACACAACTGCAGTTAGCTCCAAATGATGTACTGGATAGTTAATCTCGTGAGACCTTAGTTGTTTCGATGCATAGGCTATCACCTTATTATTCTACATCAACACACATGCCAATCCTTAATACGAAGCATCAATGTATACTACATATCCTTCAATTCCCAGTGAAATAGTTAATACTAGTGTCGTAGTCAATCGATGCTTCAACTCTATAAAAATTTTCTAACATTCATCATTCCATCTGAAGACTATATTCTTCCTTAAAAGTTTTGTCAAATGGGCTGAGATCAATAAGAGCCCTTCGACAAACCTTTGGTAATGTCCAGCTAATCCTAGGAAATTTTAAAATTTTGATACATTTCTCGAAGCTTCCCAATTCATCGCTACCTCTATCTTCTTTGGATCCACTTGTGTGCCTTGTCCATATACTATATGACCTAGAAATACTATTTGATCTAGCCAAAATTCACACTTATTAAATTTGGTACATAGTTATTTCTCCCTCATAATCTGTAAGATCACTCTCAGATGTTCCTCATGTTCTTCTCTGCTCTTTGAATACATTAAGATGTCATCAATGAACACAATCACAAATTGATCCAGGTAGGGTTGAAACACCTTATTCATCAAGGCCATAAATGCAAATAGGGCATTAATTAGCTCAAAACGACACTACTAAAAATGTGAAATGCCCATACCTACTCCTAAATGCACTTTTCGGTACATCAGCCTCAGCTATCTTCAATTGATAGTACCTAGATCTCAAGTCTAAATTAGTGAACACCTGAGCTCCTTATAACTGATCAAAAAAATTATCAATTCTAGGCAACGGTACTTATTCTTCACTGTTACTTGATTCAGTTGCCTATAATTGATGCATAGTCTTAGAGTTTTATCTTTTTTCTTTACAAATAAAACTGGAGCTCCACAAGGTGAAACACTGAGTTTAATAAAACCTTTTTCTAGCAAGTCCTATAGTTGAGCCTTCAACGCCTTTAGTTCCACAAGTGCTATCCTATACGAAGGAATGGATATAGGAGCAGTATCTGGAACTAGATCAATTATGAACTCTGTTTCCCAATCTAGAGGTAAACTAGACAACTTAGAGGGAAATACATCTAGGAATTCCTGAATAACAGGAATGTCCTGTACATTCTACTCAGCTCGTGTATTAATATTGCAGGCCAGATAAGCCTTACATCTAGCTTGCATCAACCTCAAGGCACTCATAAATGAGTTCCGTCTGGCTAGCATTGCTTGACTAATTCCTCTGAAAATTGCTCTCGACTGATTGGGAGATTCTAATACTACCTCCTTAGCATATCAGTTCATGATAACCTTATGAGTAGCGAGCCAATCTATGTCTAGGATGATATCTATCTCCCTTAATTATAATATAATCAAGTCTACCTCCAAATCTGCCTGTTCAATTCTAATCAAACACCTCTTGCAGACTTCTCCAATTACTGTAGTACTAACTATCAGTATACTCATCTCTAATCCACGTTTCAATCGCTCTCTATCACAATGCAACTTAAATGCCATATGCAGTGCAATAAATGAATGTGTGGATCTAAGATGTAGCAATGCAAATGCTTCACAATAAAAAACACAGCAACGCACCTGCAACGACTGGGGTCTAGCTTGAGACTGGGGTCTATTGCTCTGAACTTCAGTCCTGATAGAAAGACTTTTAAAATTTACCCTGCCTTTTCTTCGACCTCTCTGTCCAATGCCACTAGCTCGACTCTATTGAACAGTAGTCTCACTCACTAATCCCCCTCTCATACCATACTAGGCTCTAATGGTAGCAGGATAATCTTTAACCTGATGGTCAAAAGAGTCGTATCTAAGGCAAGATCCAGATAATCTCTAGCACTCACCATTGTGCTTCTTCCCACAGTGCTCACAATTGGGTATTTGACCCGACATTGCACCTCTTTCACTACCAAATTGTATAAAACTACCCTATTTTTTGAACCCCGACTATCTTGATCCAAGCGGTGTCTATTATAATGCTTATTAAACTTCCTACCTCTAAACTTCACTGGACTCCTGCCTGTGTTCATCCTGATCATTTTTTTACAATTGTTCTATTCAGATCAAGGCTACTCTAAGCTCAGGAAAATTGATAAGATTGGTGATTGCTAGCCTTGTCTAAATTTCCATATTCAATCCATCTTCAAATCTTCTATAGGAATCAAGGCAGTAACATACCCCACCAGCTCATTAAATCTGATCTCATTAATATTCTGCCTTGTTTCAAATTCATGAACTCCTTCATCTTTTTATCCAGGTAGATTTTGGGTATGTAATTATCCTTGAAAGGCCTAAAAAAGTCTCCCTAATTTAGATTGCAAGACCTGGTGGCACTACCTAAAACAGTCTTCCACCATTCATAAGATGGGCTTTGCAGTAAGGAAACTAGATAGCCAAACTTTTCATTCGACTCATAGTCGATATGATCAAATACTCGCTCAGTCCTCTCTAATCATCCCTCGACTTCTACAGTGTTTATACTTTCGTAGAAGTCCACAAACCCCTATTTTTGTAGCCTATCATACCTTCTCTCCTTTCTTTTGAGAACTTTTGGAGGCATTACCTCAAGTCAAGGTATGAAAGACTCTCTACTAACTCTTGTCGATCCTAAGTCAGCTGAGTGTCCTTTTTGATCACCTATGTTGGATGACCTATCATAAACAAAAATTCCAATTACCATCCACATTTCTCACCATATTTCATGTTTAACATTCTTATATGTTCCTATGGATACCAACCATGCTTTAATACAAAAAATGTAGCACCCCACTACTATAGATTATATACCAGAACACCCTGTGGACATTAGAGTATATAACCTATAATAATGGCATGTTAGAGCAAACAAGTATCCAACTTAATAAATCAAATCACATTCCTCATTTCATTTCATAAAAACCAAACTTACATTATAATTTTACAAACCATCCAAATATATACAGTATTAAAATTAAGTAAATTACATGAGGAATTTTACAAAAACTTATATCTAATCCTTCAATCACAGTTGACTGACCTTTGAGTCATTTCCTCACAAAAGTACAAGAATTAATCTTCTTATAATGTCTCCTTTTCACCAATGTCCTCTCTCAGACCTAAAAAATTAATGTTGCATCTTTGGTGAGTTTTGCAAACTCAGTGATGTAACCAACCTCGATGGTTCACCCAATTCATACTATATAACAAATCATATACGCAAGTAATTTTGCATCTTTTCATTTAGCAAATTGCACCACATATCATTTACTGTATATACCTATTTTCATATAAAAACAAGCCCACATTATAATTCAATCATTCAAACCCACTCAATAATTGTATATGCAATGTTCGTATGACCCACTTTCAATTATTAAATTATTGTGACTGAGTGCTTAAACTGTCCTATAGCCATTGTGAATATTAGGCTCACTGATACTATCCTTTACCTGCCGTAGATATAAGGCTCATTATACATATCGAGCCTTTGGCTCTATACCACATTGTGGAGCTTTAAGCTCATATTTTGAGTCTAATAATGTCACAACTATCATTATATAATCATGCATTGGTGTATGAAATGAATCAAATTCATATTTAATCATTCATTGTTTCAAACATTCTCCTTCACAATCCCTTTCAAACACATTTATAGTCCCATTTTAATTCATCATCCGACCTCAGTCCGACATTTAACAAACATGTTGAGAAACATTTATTTCTCCATATTCACATTCAAGGAACACTTCAATATCACATTTATAAATCTGAATCTTCGGATCTTTATGTCCAAAAGATAAGATATAATAGGCAAATATCAAATGAGACCGTCTAGGTTACTCACCACATGCTCCAGATAGCTATTTCCTTAAAGTCCCAGCAATATCTGGATGGTAGCGCTCAATGTGGTCCTTTCACTACAAAAAAACAATACCTTTAGCGTCGTTTTTAAAGTAGACGTCGTGAATGGTCTGAGGCTTTCACGACGTCTGGAAAAATGTCAAGAAAAGATGGAATATTCTGCGACGTTGTATTAAGACGTCGGGGATAAAGGAAGTGTTTAACGTCGT
>JANIHY010000009.1:26402794-26416191 GCA_027479065.1 Erythroxylum brevipes
GGTCATGATATATAAGTTGCAAATAACTTATGAAATGAATCATTCTTAACCATTGAGAAAATCCGAAAGAAAGAAGAACAGAGGAAATAAAAGCGTTTAACGGAATTGACATCTAACGAACACGAGATCATGGATACGGGTATGCAAAATCGAATCGATCGCAGTTGCATTTGTTGATAAAGTTTTACCCGTGCCTATGCCAAATAAACCTCAACCCACGAACTTATCCACCATCAATACCTTAGCCTTGTTTGTGATTATTACATCCCTTTCCATGACCCCAATTGGATGGATACCTAATGCGTTTACAACAATTCTCAAATGTGTAATTAAATTTACCATAATTAGTGCACAACAAATGGACACCAAAAAATGGGCTTTCTAAATCACCCATATTGATTCCCTTATTACGTACAAGTCCTTTCACTATAAAACTTACAACACCAAGTTGGCATTCTCAGTCTCAGGTGATCAATTTATGACTTTCTTGCTATGTCACCATGGCATATACATGGTTAATATATGGAAGGGGATCTATGTTGATAATGGTGTGATGCACATGATCAAAAATCTCATCATTAAGTCCCATAAGAAATTGGAAATTTTTCATATTTTCAAACCAAGCAAACAATTTCAGTTCCACAAAAGACAAGCTAACAAGTTCATCGTATATAACTTTAAGATTTGTATTATAATCCATTACTGACATACCCTCTTGTTTAGTTTTATACATCACAGCCTACAATTGATAAATTTGTAGCCCTTTTTTAATTTCAAAGATGGTTTTCAACTCATCCCAAATTTTTCTTACCTTCTTAATAATTCTAACACTAGCATGTATAGTAGGATCCATTTTTTTATGCAAGCAACTATCATTGAATTAATTATACATGAGGAACCATACCTTTTATCTTTTTTATTAGGGAAAAAAGTGTATTTTAAACATTAACATTTACATCATAATATAAGTTAAACCCTAACATTTTGGAGCATCCAATTTGAACCCTAACATTTACAAAACATTCGAAACAAATCCTATAAGGACAAAAAATCTAACGAGGGTTACCATCCATCGGTTAAATGCCATGTCATATATGATGTGATTTTTTTTAAAATTTATGCACTTCAATGGTACTCAACACTTACTGATATGACATTTTTTGTGGGTTCCAAAACTTAAATATCACTGTTTTATCCTTTATAAAATCCCTGGTTCACAACATTTACAATCCCTAATTCTTTAAATGATTGCATAACCAAATCCTTAACTCTCCCACTTTGTTCAAATGTTTGTACAAAACTCACACACTCTTCTGTTAGTTCAATCGCAATACTACGTTCAATCACCTCCTGTGCACCTCTATCGAATTTATGGGAAATAAGATAGGAAAAATCCCTTTTCACACACTTAATCACGTTACGTGGTATATCTCCTCCTACACATCTGGCTAAAACTTCATTTTTCTCAGGTGTCCTACTTATTAAGTTACTTGTTTACAGTTTCAAGGCAATTATTTCCATTGTTGATTATGAGAAATTTTGTTGGTTATGTGGAAGCGGATGAGAGATTTTATAACAATTATAGGAAATAATAAGACTGTGGGAAATGAAAGATTAACTAAGGAGAATTATTGTAGGATTAAACCATAGGCTAGGGAGAGTATTGACCTCTTAAATAGCCAGGTTTAATGATAGTATATTGTGTATTGCTACATTTCTCTTATTGCTATTATCCTTTATTTGAGCTACTATATTTCAGACTCCATTACCAATGTTGAATATTCTACTGCCTGAGCATGTTGAATTAGTTGTTTAGTGATTGGGTCCTATCAGTATTCAATTAATTTTTTTGGTGTATGGTCAGTACACTGACTTTTAAAAAAAAAGACAAGGATATGGAAAGTATGGAACAAGTATGGGCCTTTAAAGATAAAGGAATATAGTTAACTAAAGAGTATTATAATGATATGTTGGAGAAATCTGTGCCTTTTGATTTGCTAGTTTGGGCTTTCTACATCTCTTTAATAATGTAAGCAAGTAAAAATCATTTTACTAGCCATGTAATTTTGTTTAACCTCACTTATATATGTTCTTGTCTATATCTGCTTTGTTTCCTAAATGGTTTGTATCCTTTTTTCCTTGATATCAATTTTCTGATGATAAGGTTTTTACATAAGGTTTGAATGATGTTGCGACACCTATATTTGAATGGATAGTATGTATATTTACTTGTCTCTGGGTGCTTCTGGTCATGCTTATAGGATTGTGTGTATATATCTACAACTAAAAGGGTTTATATATAGTTACCATTTTTTTTAAGAGTTAAAATTCTACCTTTATATTTATATTAGTGAAAGGATTGGCTAGGAAATCAACCTATAGGTCAGTAATTTGCCCATTGATAATAGATTAAAGAAGGCAAATTGAAGAGGAGCTATTTATAGGAGAACTAAGAGTATTAAAGAAGAAGTTGAAAGTCTCTTTTATTAGACCTTGTTAAGATTCTACCTTTACATCTATTTAGAACCTTAACTTTTTACTTTTATAAGGAGTGAGTATAATCCCTTGCCCTAATATAATTTTGCAACAAATACCTAAATCTATGGATGTGATGTCTTCAAGTAATACCACGTTAAATTCAAATGAAGGTTATATGGTGTGTTATTATGGTTTAAAAGCTCGTTAAGAACTTCATGGAGTGATAGTAACCTAGGAAAAAGTTTTATTTCTGCCCTAAATATCTTATAAGTTTATGTTTTTGAAAAGGTAAAAATGTTTGTATATATGTTTAATGTTTATCTTATTAATTATTAATTTTCTTTCATATTGGAAGATATGAATTTTTCAAATAGTATGATGATAAATTTACTGAGAGAGTTGTTGAAGTAATTCACAAATTATGAATGAAGTAAGTATGTTGAAGAAGTAGACTTAACAAACCACAATTAAATCATGTACAACACTAGAAATTGAGGAGCAAATAAAGCTAGTGAAAGAATACTTCATTCTGTTGACAAAAGAGAAAAATGAGTTAAAATCATTTAAGTGATTTTCGTAATAAGGTTTTTTGTGCTTATAGTGAGTATTATAATATGGTTTGTTATAGGTAAGTGAAATTAAATTGTAGTATTTTAAAAAAAACTTGAATTATAATGAATAAAAACCCTCATTTAAAATAAGTTATAATATATTGTGCTTTGTCTTTATTATTTTGTTATTCATAAAGATGCCTTAATGATGTCTAATTAATAGTTGTAAAATTCATCAACAAGTATATATAAAAGTGATATCACAATAAATAATCAGAGTGGTGTATAAGAAAATAATTACATTACGACATCTATCTATCTATATACAAAAGTGATTAGATCTATTATACAAAAGTGATTGGATCCAATAACTATAGTTCTAACAATACATAGACAACGTTAATGTATAGTTTAGGAATCAACCATATTGCTTCCCTCATTTGCACTTGAATGAGAAGGTTAATCATGTACTGGTTGACTCAATGATGCTCTATTCCTCATTTCTTAGGTTTGTAACTATTGGGAAGTGATGCTACGTTGTCCTTTGAACCTTAGACCTCTTGGTTCAAAAGAAAAATTGAATGAATCTGGATCAATTTCTCCATACTTCCATTTACTACTATGCGAAAAGCTAACAACCTACAAACACACATGTTGTTAACTTTATCCATTTGTGAAAGTTATCAATAATGTGATGAATGTTTATATACTCACAATATTGTTGTGTTAACTCGATATAATCATATGTTCAATTGTATTAGAACCAAACACTGAACACTTGTGAAGTAACCTTGGAAATGACCTAATAAATATAACATAAATATCTTTGTTACTTTGATAATTAAAAAAGGACATAAATATTATTAAATATATGAAGCAATACATAGTAATCAAAACAAGGTTTGATAATGAAAGAATGTTTTATACCTGTGGGGATTGTTGAGCAGGTTGAGTTGAGCCTTCATTCTTACATTTTCTGGCATTGTGGCCAGAATCGCCACATTTCCTACATTTTTGTACTTAACCCTTTTGAGTTAATTTGTTTGGATTTTTCAACTTATTAGCTCATTTACTACTATCATTCTAGCTTTTTTAGGTCTTCATGGCATAACTGGATGGGGGGTTTATTACTTCTGCATCAAAAGTAGGCCAAAAAATTATATTTCTAATAATTTACAACACATGGTTATACAATGTGGGGAATTTGGACTTCTTGTAGCAATCATCTATAAATGTAAAGAGCAAGATAGCTGTAGCATTTTGTAATACTTTTGGATAAATATCAACAATTATAAATATAACGTTATCCTAAAATTTGTCAACTAAAGATCCATGTAAAAGTGACATACTTCATAAAAAATAGACAGAGTCCCCCTTACAAACTGAGTCCAATGTCACAATGCATTGAAAATAATACATAAGCAAGCAAATTAAAATTTTTATAGTAAAGGTTCTAGTTTTTGTTATTTTCTTGAATAAGGGACAATTTTGTAGTACAAGTCTATTATATAGAAAATTAAAACTTGTTATGCTAATGTTAAGATTATTTTTAAAGAGCTATCCTTGTAAAGAATACATATATGTAACTAACGTCAAAGAAATTTTGACAATGACAATTTTAAAATTTATCAGGTTGCAAATGAAGGTATAATTTGACCAAATGAAGATCAATCCTACAAAAGTATTAAAGAGCGTAGTAAATTGATTTCTCCCTATGAAGTGGAACTTTGAATCTTATGTAATTAATGTAAGATATCCAATATGCAACACTATTGAATGTCATACAGTTGTAATTAACTATGCAAATTAGTGTTAAATATTTAGTTTGTTTGTTTTTAATTAAATTATCAAATACATTCATTGTCAATAGGAAATCCTCAAAACTAAATCTTGGAATATGGGACCACAACATACATGGAACAACTCAAGAAGCATTTCAAGCTTAGGTGGAAAATAGGGGACCACATTTTACAATAAACATAAACAAAAAGCTAGACGAAAGGATCATCAAATCAATAAGGAATAGGGGACTACAACATATAATAAACATAAACTAAAATCTAGACAAAACAATGGACCTACCATAATGTATTGTCGTTATCTTGTTTTCCAGAAATCCGATACAGGTGGCGGGAGGTGATTAAACGTGTTGCTGTGATTACGCTTGCTACTGTTATGATTGAGCTAGCGAAAGAGTGTGTAAGATTTCGCTAAACATCTAAATGGAATGGGAGAGTTAGGGATTTTTTTTCTATAATCGTTTGAAGAATTATGGATTTTGTGATTTATGGATTGTGAATTTTGTAAATTAGGGATTTTATGAAGGCTAAAATGGTAAGTATTAAAGGGATTTTGCAAAGGATGAGTATTGTTACTTTCATTTAAATAAAAGAATGCCATCAACAATTGTTAGGTCCCACCAATGTGCACATATTAAAAAAAATCACGTCATATATGACATGACATTTAACTGACAGGATAACTCTGTAGATTTTTCTTCCTTATAGGGTCTGTTTAGAACGTTTTGTAAATATTGAGCTTTAAGTTGAATGCTTCAAAACATTAGACTTATATTCTGATGTAAACGTTGAGATTTAAAATAAACATTTGGCCTTTTTATTAGATTTAGCAATAGTTCCATCAACAAAGGCAACTTTACTTTTAGCCTTCAAGGCAATTAGAATAGAGGCCTCCTAATCTGCATAATTTGTACCATTCAGTTCCATATCAGTTAAGATTAAGCCTAGATAGGGATGAAGACAGAATGGAGACAACTTTAAGTTTAGCCTCTAAACCAATGAGAATAAAGGCCTCCCAATCCGCATAATTTCTACCATTCAATTTTATATTAGTTAAGATCAAGCCTTAACCATTAGAGGGATGGAGATAAAATGGAGACAACTTTGTTTTTGGGCCCGTCATGTCATGCCGTTAAAAACATGAGTATTAAATTGAACGCTTCGAAACATTAAAATTAAACTTATATTTTGATGTAAACTTTGAGGTTTAAAATATACATTTGGCTTTTTTATTTTGTTTAGCAATAGTTCTATCAACAAAGGCAACTTTACTTTTAACCTCCAAACCAATGAGATAGAGGCCTCCCAATCTATATAATTTCTACCATTCAATTCTATATTAGTTAAGATCAAGCTTGAAACAGGGATGAAGATAGAAGGGAGAAAACATTATTTTTAACCTCAAAGCCAATGAAAGTAGAAGCCTCCCAATTAGTACGATTTCTACCATTCAGTTTTATATCAGTTAAGATCAAGCCTGGACCATCAAAGGGATGAAGATAAAATGGAGATAACTTTATTTTTGGTCCCGTCATTCATGACATTAAAAACATGAGTATTAAATTGAACGCTTCGAAACATTAAAATCCAACTTATATTCTCATGTAAATGTTGGAGTTTAAAATACACATTTGACCTTTTTATTAGGTTTAGCAATAGTTTCATCAACAAAGTCAACTTTACTTTTAGCCTCCAAACCAATGACAATAGAGGCCTCCCAATCTGCATAATTTTTACCATTCAATTCTATATCAGTTAAGAACAAGCCTGGACAATGGATGAAGATGAAATAGAGACAACTTTATTTTTAGCCTCTAAATCAATGAGAATAAAGGCCTCTCAATATGCATGATTTCTACCATTCAATTTTATATCAGTTAAAATCAAGCCTGGACCATGAGAGGGATGAAGATAAAATAGTGACAACTTTATTTTTAGCCTCTAAATTAATGAGAATAGAGGCCTCTCAATATGCATAATTTCTACTATTCAATTTTATATCAGTTAAGATCAAGCCTGGACCTTGAGAGGGATGAAGATAAAATAGAGACAACTTTATTTTTAGCCTCAAAATCAATGCGAATAGAGGCCTCTCAATATGCATAATTTCTACCATTCAATTTTGTATCAGTTAAGATCAAGCCTGGACCATGAGAGGGATGAAGATAAAATAGAGAACTTTATTTTTGGTCCCGTCAGTGATGACGTTGAAAACACGACGTTAAAAACACCGAGTATTGAGAACCAATGCAAGCTGAAAAATACATGAGTATCAGAGGGCCTCGATGTAACCTTTGCTCAACTGAATCAAGAAAAGAGGACTCAACAGTCTTTGTCCAATGAACAAATATGAGAATTTCAGTCTACAAGACAAGAGGACCTTTGCTCGCTGCTCACAGATGAAGATGAGAAAATTTTCAGTATTTATAAGAAACGTGCCCGACACTCCTCTTAATATATACAAACGTGGAAAGAATATAAAATATTAACAAAATATTGCTAATACTCGCCTTTCTCATCCAAACCCCAGAGTTGTAGTAGAAGTACCGCTGATCGGAGCGTCACTTGAGTTGAGTCTTTTCGTCGGTGACTTTTGGAAAGTGTAATAGTGAACGATGATACCTTTTCCATAAAAACAATATTAATTATCATGGAGAGTCAAATATATGATCCTAAATTAAATGTTTGTATTTGATTCATTGATTAACTTTTGAATTGTACACGTATGACATATTTACATGTTGAGTTGGGTCGGAACCGATGAAGATTAAACATTATGTTAAAAGGAGATTAAAAGTGCGTGGTCGAGCAAGGAGTCAGGCACATTTTGAGGACATGTGAGAGCTTGACCTACGCTTGGTGGGAGGTGCTTACTCTTAGGGAAGTAAATTATCAGTATCCTGTTATGCTTGTCAATAGATTGATTTCGCGGTGGCGCCTTTCACGTGAAAGCATCATTTCGTTTTAGGCTAAAAAAACAAAAAAGTTCTTTGATTGCTCATGTTTGGCGGTCCATGTTCGGCTTAGCATGCACTTAAGCTTACTCAACAATTCAAAGGCTTCCCACTAAAGAAAATTGAGCACTTCACTCAAAATGACCAAACCCACTTTCTATTTCCTTATAGAGTTATCGAATGAGTACCAAGAAGAGTTGACAAATCATATCATAGATATGCAGACAAATACTCTTTTTTTTTCATTCAAAGGAAAAGAGAACAAACACTTACATAATGCTGCGTGGATATCAAGACCCTATCATATCTTCTTGGAGGATCGAAAGGCACCTGAGGGGCGCATTTACAAAGATGGTAATCCCAAATCAAAATTGACTATAAAAGTAACGAGTCAGTCTGCGCACCGATTGCCTTCCTGGTATGTGTGACACGGTAAAATCGTCCAATTGCGACTGAGAAGTTCAATAATGCTGAAAATGAGGGGATTAGTAGAGGTTAAGCAGGTATCGGAAACAAAAATGAATTGCAGAGCTACCTGGGAGTCCAACTCCAAGATCACTCTGCGGTAGCCAAGATCCCAGGCCAGCTGCAAACCGGTGAAAACACTCTAAAGCTGGGCGGTGAAAGATGAACACCAAGCCAGGTGTTGGACAAAACCTCCAAACCAAAGAGCCGGTGCTGTCCCTAATAAGGCCACCCGTGGAGGCCAATGATGGATCTGTCCGATTCACTCTGTCCATGTTGAGTTTCACCCATTCTGGCTCTGGAGGACTCCAGTCGATGAGTTACATGTGCTGCGTGTGGTGTCCTGACATTGCTCCCCCGTACAATCTCGAAGCAACGTGGAGCTGATGCATATATTCCAAAATGCTGTGAACTGGAGAAGTAGGCTAGGAGAAATGAGAGTCAAAAATTGACAGACTCCGCCATGACCACAAGAACCAACAGGCTGTCCCAAAAATAAGGGACCAATCAAATCCACAAATTTGGCGAGAACTTTGAAGATTTCTGGACAGCTAATCGTGTGTCCGAAGGGTGAAAAAATCGGAGGAGAGGGCCTGTGTAGGGAAGGTGAGCCACAAGTGTCTAGCTCTAGTGCAATCTCGCATCACACGGAGAGAAAATTTCTCAGCTTGGCAGTGATGACAATCGGTTGTCGGATGAAGATGTCGTTGCAACCGTTGTTGATTGGACATTAGCTTATCTTGGATCAGTAGCCAGAGGAAAGAAAGAATGTGTTGGGGACCGGCCCAACGTCAGATAAGCTTCCAAAATTCGATGATGGAGTTGTGGGAATCATGCTCCATAAGCATTGAGTATGCGGAGGCTGTAGGACACTTGCCGGAGTCTGACCTACCCCAGCTCACTGCAATAAACAAACAAATATAGTGAAGAATGATAGACTGAAACTTTTGTCATGTCTAGTTACTTGTGTAATCCACATATTGCTGTACACTACGATACTGCTCGGATAAGGAGATAGGTCAGTAGGCGTGGGCGTGGGCGTGGGCGTGGGCGTGGGAGAGATATGACAAATACTTTGACATATCTATCACGGGGTTGAAGCTAAGGAGTCCAAGTAGCCTCTAACAAAATAAGAAGTATGAACATTATACCAGAACTATACGAAAAGTTAAAATTTCACCCAGGATAAAAGCACGATGACACGATAACAAATAATTGGTTGGTACACAAGAGTCTGCAATTTCTGCGCACACACCTTTTGAAGTCAATGAATGAATGCATTGTCAAGCAGTTTGACTTGAGGTACAAGATAATGTCAGTATATGGAGCAAAAGTATGGGCCATTGGTGGTGGAGGGAACTTCCTCAATTTCATTAAAAATATTTAAAGCAATAATTAGTTGAGAGTAACAATACGTTGAAATGGGCCATTTCCAATTAACTGTCCTAATAAGTGTGATAAATTGTCACATCAATTAAGAATAAAAATACAATTTTACGTAGCAGTGATATGAGCTTTCCAAAAGTTCATCTCAACCAGGCAACAGATTTGGTCCTTGATTAGTTCAGCGAGCATGATGAGGAGACAGTTGTCCTTTCTATTCCAAGCTATTTAATTAAAAGTTCATTCTCCAAAATTATATGTTCAATTCTATTCTGAAAGGTAGAAAGTAGAACACTGATAAAAATAACATCTGATTTATTTTAAATAAGACCGAATATTTTAATTATAATCTTCCATAATCACATAAAAAGAGCCCGTTTAACTAACATGCGATAGCCAAAGCCAGATGGATGCTATTTTATACGTCATCTCATCTGTCTGTCTTGACTAATACTGAATGGTACATGCCGCGTGAATGAAGTTCATTGCTCATATGACTCTTCCGATAACAAAAATAAACAAGCCAAGCCATCCACGGTTCACAAGTGCCTCATGTGTATGAAGTTGACCCAAGTCACCAAGCTTAAGCTAATCAATGAATTGCGTGTGTGACTGTGAGTGCGACAAAAGAGAAAAGCTGCCATACCTTTCTAGTTGATGGTTTTGGCCTTGTGACTTGTCCTTTCTCAACTTATTCGTCATCATTGACGCCTCTACATTACTGTTCAAAACTAATCGAACTTCCCAATCAGTTCAACCACGTACGTGTTTCTTTTCTTACTAAATTTGCCAACTAATTACATACAAAAGTTGTACACCTTTTGTTTGGAGAAGTATCACATTCCTCCCTCTGTAATTGCTTCTACGATTTAAATTCTGGGCTGAGGAAATTCACAGGTTCTTGGACATTTCTAAGGTTGGTGCATGAATTCACGAAGAAACTGGCAATTCCTATAACACTTTTATCTTTTTGTATAAATCATCATGGCCATTATATAAACCAACCTTTTATTAGACAATAACTAGTGTAAAGATGACGAAAAAAGAAGCTAAGTGATGTGAAGACTAGCCAGCAAACTTTACCTACTCATAAGAATATGGATTATGCTTACTTGATGCTCTCGAGTTGCTTTAAAGCCTTTAATTTTCTTTCATAGTTGGAAGATTTCCTTTCTCACTTTGTTAGGTTTGATAAGTATACATCTTCAAATTTATTTAACAAAAGAAAATTCATTAAATTTGTTAAATGGGAAGATTGGAAATAATGAAAGGAATCACTTTTTTATTTATTTATTAGATATTTTAAAAAGATCTCAACTATAAGAAGACATTTTTAAGCCATTTATATTTAGATTAATCTTTTGCTTGAGTCGGGTAAATCTTTTATGGAAGACAAAAATTTGACCTCAAATTTTAAATATATACATATATTAGTATAGTTTAAACCCGTAATTTTAAACTAGAAAAATTTGTTATCAACTAACCTACGTCCTAGATTCTGAAAGATCACTTTCAATTTAGCGTCCCGTGTATGTTAGAAGATATAAGTAAAGTGACAGCATATAAGCTCATTAAAGCAACCAAAGAACGCAGGACTGAAGGGGCAGTCGTGGAGTTGAAGTGTGAATAAGGTTAGAAGACGGAAAGATGGTCAATGGGAATTACTCATCGAATCTGTCTCTGATTGGTAGGCCTCTGTTATATATAGCCCACCCAAACCCAACTCTGCTCTATCGTAACCAAGGTACCTATTTTCTCTCTTGCTTGCCTTAGCCCAACTCTGTCTTTTCACTTCCAAAATTTCACTTTTTCCTTTTTCCAGAACACCCTTTGATTTCTCCGTGGCAAGTGGCAACACGCACACAACACCGAGTGTTCGTCCAGAGAAGAGCTTAGCAGGTGTGTATTAAGAACTCTTTATGTTATTTTATGGTCTTCAACTCTATGTCTATCGAGCATGTCTTGTGGTTCTTTCTAAGACATCTTGTTGGTTTTGCTTGTTCTGGTCCGTGCATGCAAAAGCTAACCTCTGTTGTTCACATGTGCTCGAGAAGGGACTAACTTTCTTTCTTTACCTTCACCTTTGTCTTTTTTGTTTCTACCCCTTTCTTCTTTTCTCTTTTGGGTCGCTTTTTGGAATTTTAAACTCTCTTACTTGTTGCATCATAATGATGGAGAAATATACGGCAATTATCTTTTCAACAGAAATTTGTATCCCTCGTGATCTCTTTCTATCATTGAAGCAAAAAATGGGTTCTGGTTTTCAGTTCCGAGTCTTCTAAAAACTGTAACTTTTGCTTCTTATTGCCGATAATTCGAACCATCCTTGTCCTGTAACTTTCAGCTTCAAAAGTTTTTAACTTTCTGTCAAAGGGAGAAAATGTTTCTCTGTCTCTTTCCGTTTTATATTCCACGAATACCTGCCAAAGTTCCGATCTTGGAGTCTTAGTTTCTTTTCTTAGTTATTAGAATATAAAGAGTCTGTTATATACGTATAATATGGTAAATCAAAATCCAGAATCTCACATAACGTTACCTCTGCCCACTTGAAAAATAAAAATGTTGTAGGTGGCCGGAGTTTAATATTGTTGATGGCTCATTAAACTTGGATGTATTCCTCTTAATGTCATAGATTTCCATGAACTCGGATAGAAACATAAATAAATAAATAAATAACTCTCTAAAGGAAGCGGCCCATGGATCTGCTAGCTATGTCCGTGTTGTAAGTCAACGTTTTCGGTCGTCAAAGATGGGTCCTTCTTTTGTCCTCTCGTGGATATTTCTTTCCATGTTTTGTCCTCTTCCAGATCTTCAATGGACAGATTAATTGGCAAGTTTCTCTGTCAGTACAATGACAATGGCAAGGAAATTTCTAGCCTGTCCTTCCTTATCAGTTTTTAACTGGACACACCCCATTGGCTGTCTTTGTATTTGGTTATCTCGAGCCCTGCAAATGGCCAAATGTCAAGGTCATTCCATAAATCCCGTTACTGGTGTTCTTTTGTCCAGTGTGGAAACACGGAGATTTCTTAGGATTTTCCCTTATCTTTTGCCCTACTTTTTCCCTGTAGTCTGGAAATTTTGCCTTTCTATTAGACTACTGCAGCAATTGTTTTCATGTCGCTTGAAAATTTGCGTGAGAAAGGGATCATTTGATGGGGAAGCTGATTGTCATCCTTTAGAAATTTCAAAAGCGTCTAGTGGACAATGGAACAGTTGGACCTACCGTCTTGGAAATTGTTTAGGCTAGATTTCTGTTCACTCTCAAAGTTGTGTGAACGAAAAAGAACCAAATCCTTGGACGGTATTGCCCAATTGCAGGCGCTTTTAGCCCATTCTTTATCAACCAAATACGACTAGTTCTTAATTACTTTATTACGTAACCTGTGTGAGACTATGCTGCCCTGTCTTGAGTAGGGGCGACTTTAGCTCTCTTTTCTTGATCGAGACCAAAGACTCAGAGGCCAAGAGTAAAGAATTTACGGTTTTATGGTTAGTGTTGGTAAGCGGATCAACTTCGCTTAATTAGTTTAATCAGTGAACGTTACAGTGAATGTTATCAAACTTGTCATGTTAAAGTTTTTGGTCTAACTGTTCAGTTGGTGTTTGCAGAGAAAAAGCGGAGAGAGGCTTCCTGAAAGGGCTTGCGAATCAAGGTAGGAAGCCATGGCTGGGGACTTAAAGGTGCTCAATGCGCTTGATGTTGCGAAAACACAATGGTACCACTTCACAGCAATTATCATTGCTGGAATGGGCTTTTTCACTGA
>JANIHY010000009.1:26420194-26431939 GCA_027479065.1 Erythroxylum brevipes
GTTTATTTAGTTGTGATCAATAATAATTGATATATAATTAATTAATTGATATGTTAAATCAAGTTCATGATGTATTAATCAATCCCTTGAATTGGTGAACCCTAAGCCCTAAGTTTAAATCATCAAATTATCATTGTTTGTTGTTTTTTAGTTTTTATAATTTACTGTCTATCCAAATCCAATCATCTTTTAAGTTTATTGTTAAATCCATTTAAGTAATTATGATTAATTTGGTGATGAGTGTTTTAGTCCTTGTGGGAGACAACCTTGGAATATTCGATTTGTAGGTACTAGAAATGATTCTGTAAGCTTGCAGATTTTGTCGATCAAGTTTTTGACGCCGTTGTCGGGACTAGTTTAAATTTGCTACCATTAATTCTAGTTCTTATTATTTATTTATTTATTACCTTAAGTTTTCTTCTAACAATTCATGAAATTTGAATAATGACCAACTTATTAAGTTAAATCTTGAAATTAAACAGACTTGTCGCAGGAACAACGCACAAAGAAGAAGAGAGATGGCAAACAATAATCAAATTTCGGATTTGCATGAGGAATAAGATATGGGGAATGAGCAATTCCATGAAAGAAATCAAGCTGAACCGGTTGTAGCTAATCCTGCGGTAAGAAGAATTCACGATTATTAGATCCCATTTATTGTGGGTAATCCCTCTTGCATTCGATTAACTGCAGCAGTAAGGAATTATGAGCTAAAGTAGAGTTATTTGTCGATGTTGCCACAATTTAATGGGATGCCTAGTGAAGATGCTCTAGCCTTCATGAGAGATTTTTTTACGATAGTACAAACTCTTCCGTTATATGGATTGTCTGAGGATGAGTTAAGGCTAAGGTGTTTTCCTTATTGTATGAAGGGATTAGCAAGAAATTGTTTGTTGAGTTTAGAGGTAGACTCCATTGATACTTGGGATAAGGTAATGGAGATTTTCATAATAAAGTGGTACCCAGCTCACAAAACTCTCGAACTCCGGAAGATGATACATTGGTTCTTGTAGAAGGACGGAGAAAATTTTCATGAAGCATGGGAATGGTTTAATGATCTCCTTAACCAATGCCTTCACCATAGATTTGACATGTACTCATTAACTGAGTTCTTCTACCATGGTCTCACTGATCACAACCAGACTCTGGTGGATTTGAACATTGGGGGGAATATTAATGACCTAAGTTCCCAAGAATTATGGAATATTTTCAAAAAAGTTGCAGAGATTTCACATTGTAAGGTGATAAGAAGCAAAGTTGTTACTTTGAATGAAGTGGGTTCCAAATCTAACATGGCCTACCAAGTTGTTGAGATTAATAAGAAATTGAATTTGTTAGTGAACAACAACAAATCTAGTAGGGATCCTTGTACTCTTTATGGTAGATTTGCATAGACAGTAGCTGGCTGTATGAACATTGAGGCAATACTGACAAAGGAATAAGTGACCTCTGTAAATAATGGTAGACAAGGTCAGAGATTTGATCCTTTTTTGAACACTTACAGTGAAGGTTGGAAGTTTCATATGAACTTTTCATGGAAAAATCAAAGGGCTACAAAACCATTGGGACCATCGAGGTTCCAAACACTATTAAAACCGCAGTACTCATCCCCTTCATCTTCTGCACCACAACAATTCCTTTCACCGTGGGAGAAAAACATGGATCAGCTTGAAGACATGTTAGAAGACATGTTTTCTCAACTCATGAGCAAGATGGGTCAAAGTACTCAAGCTAGCAATCAAGCCATGAATAGAATGGAGTAGAATATTTAGTCAAACCAAACTGCCATTAGAAATTTAGAGGTACAAATTAGTCAAGTGGCCAAAGAGGTAAGTGAAAGAGGAAAGGGGAACTTGCCTAACAATATAGTAAATCTGAAGCAAGACTGTGTGGCAATGATTTTAAGGTTTGGTAAAGTGGTGGAAGGTGTGGTTCCTAAAGAGAAGGAAGCCAAGGATGGTGAAAGTGAGAATTTGGGTAAAGGAGAAAAGCCAAAAGAAACAACACAAAAGAAGGAATCTTCACCAATTTCAAAATTTTCCTTTGTACCACCAATACGATACCCTCAAAGGGTCAAGAAGAAGCATGACGATTCCAAATTTTAGAAATTCCTTGATCTTTTCAAAAAGACACAAATCAATATCTCTTTTATTGAAGCTCTTGCTGAGATGTCTGCATACACCAAGTTCATGAAGGAAATCATCTCCAACAAAAAGAAGCTTGATAATTTTGCTACAATAGCCTTAACTTAGGAGTCTAGTTCTATTTTATAAAATAAACTACCCCTTAAGTTAAAGGATCCAGGGAGTTTTACTATTCCTTGTCACTTTGGTGAATCTAATGTTTTTGAATGTTTATGTGACCTAAGTGCAAGCATTAATCTTATTCCCTTGTCTCTTTATAATAGGTTAGGAATTGGCGGACTCAAACCAACTATATTCGTTGCAACTTGTTGATAGATCAATTCGATATCCCATTGGTATAGTTGAGGATTTATTGGTGAAGTGCTTGAGATGGAGTTTGACATGTAGTTTTTGATAATTTTAGGAAGACCATTCTTAGCCACTGGTGGAGCGTTGATTGATGTTCTGGATGGTAAACTAACTTTGGGAGTGGGGTGATGAGGAAGAAGTGTTTAACATTTTCAAGATTTTAAGTGGTCCCTCTTTCGATGAAGTCACCTATAGGATAGATGTAATTGATTCTCTTACATTTGAATCTATTCCTAAAATGTTATGTAATGACGCTTTAGAAACATGCCTAACTTTAGGAATAGATGAGAATGAATTGTACAATGAGTTAATGGACTATGCATATAGATTGCAAGGTAATGGTTTTAGGTATAGACATTAAATTGAAGAATTGGGTCCTCTTAAACCTAAATTATTACCTTCCATATTGAGCCCACCAAACCCTGAACTTAAACAACTTCCAATTCATTTGAGATATGCATTCTTGGGAGAATCAAATACATATCTGGTTATCATTTCTTCTTGTTTAGACTCCTCTCAAAAGGAGAAGTTATTAAGGGTGTTACGTGAACTTAAATTAGCTATTGCTTGGAATATTGCTAGCATAAAGAGAAGTAACCCTTCTATTTGTGTTCATAGGATTCTAATGGAAGAAAAACACAAACCTAGTGTTGAAAATTAGAGGAGGCTCATTCTTAACATGAAGAAAGTTGTGTGATTTGAGGTACTTAAATTACTTGACGCAGGAATTATCTATCCTATTTCTAATAGTTCTTGGATAATTCATGTGCAGATGGTGCCAAAGAAGGGTGACATAATTGTTGTTTCTAATGATAGGAATGAATTAATTTCCACTAAGGTTGTTGCACGGTGGAGGGTCTGTTGGTCCCTGAATGTTTTTTTTAGTTAAGCATGATTTAGATAATTATGAGGTTCGGATAGATGAAATATTTTGGAGTAAATTTTATTTATTTATTTATTTATATGTTATTGGATTTTTTTCATGGGTTAGTTGAATTAAAGGTGGTAAAAATTCATAAAGGGGTATTTTGGGTAGTTTACTTAAGGTTAAAAGCACTAAGGAGTTAAAGGAAGGGTAAGGTGGACTTTTCTCATTCATTAAGGGTAAAACAGGAAAGGAAAGATGTTTTTTTGTGCTTGAGAAGAAGAAAAATGTGGAATAGGTGAAGGAAGAAGTGAAATACGAAAATCAAAAGTGAGAAAGAGACGTTTCGGTGAAGTTGAGAAAAGAATAGAGTTTTGGGCTAGGTTTCATCTTTTCTTAGTCTTAAAGAGAGAGTTTGAGGTTGCTCAAGAAGGGAAAAAGAAAGAGGAAGGAAAAAGCTTTCTTTAGAACTTAAAATCTCATAAATTGTTGAAGATTCAAGGTAAGTTCGATTTTTATTCTTGGGTACATAGAAGGGGTTTTGGTTTATGAAGTTTAGGAAATACATGGGTTTAAGCAATCTAGAGTCAATTTCAGTGAATGTGCTTTATAGGTTCTTAATTTGAATCCTATTGAATAAGAATTTTGTCATTTATGAAGGAAATCAAGGAGGGGATCAAGAGAGGCAAGAGGAGCAAGAGGAAAGATATCCTTAAGCCAATTCCTAAGCAAGGATTTCAAGGTGGATTACAGTTTTATAATTAAGTAATAGGCCATTAATGTTTTCTTTTAAATTATGGAAATAAATAATTTCAACTATTCCATGAACGTACTTTATGACTCTTTGAATACTTTGAGAATGTGTTATGTGTTTGGTATAAGCGTATTGTGTTGATGAATTATGAAAAGATTGTGCAAATGTTTTTTTTATGAAAAGATACTATGTTTTAGAAATCATTTTTTTAGAAATGGTTTTCAAAATATCTCATGTTCATGAAAAAAATCAAGTTTCGAAAATGTGCTATTTTGGGCAACAAGTTTACAAGTTATGAAATACATATTATGTGAGTTTGGTTTGGTTCTTTAAGTATGTCGAGTGTGCTTTGACTAAAGGCTTCTCCCGCTTGCCCACTAGTGGCATGAAGCTCTTTTATGGACTCCCATAAATGCATGACTATGCAAAATCATTTTGTGGGATTGCGATAGTACGTTCTGTTCACGGCTACACAGGACCTTATAGAAAATGTTTAGTACGTTATGTTTTGGACCTTCCAAACCATTTAGATGTGTTTATGTGCTCATGATATGTTAACAAGATTGAAGTATACCTGATTTGCATTATTGAGAATTTAGTTGAGAATTTGAGAAATATATTTATGGTGATTCAATTGTGAATTTTTGTTACAATGGAGATAAGTGTTTCAATGGTTTTACTTGTTACTGGTTATAAAATTGTTACCCGCAAGCATTAAGCTCACCCCCATTCCTTCCCATCTCCAGGTGACGAGAAAGATATTGAGTGAAAGAGAATTAAGGCATCACTCCAAAATTTGTATCATTCTATGTTTTAAGCTAGATTTGTAACCACAAGGTTTTAGCTGCATTTTAAGCAAATTACTATTCATGTATCTTTTAGTATTTTGACATTTTGAGATATTGATGTAATGTGGCTAAAAATGCCCACTAAACCTTTGTAAAAACTCTTATATTTTGATGTTAATGAAGTATGTTTGTGCTTTTTCGATGATATGTCAAATTTGTTCATTGCATTTTCAAGTTTTCCATAAGGGTGAGAATTTGTGTTCTGGTTGCGAGGGAAATATTATATTGATTTAGGCTGAATTGGATGAAGTTGTCTCTTAGAAATTGTAGATTATTTTTCCATCTTTCCAATGAAATATAGTATAAAATTTTTGGACATTGGAGTTGAGAGACATGATTATTAGAAGTTTGTGATGTTGCATAGGATGGACATTCGGGATAGATATATTATTTTGAAAATTTTGACCCTTATAGAGGCAAAAATTGTTTTTAAACTCTTCATGAAAGTTGTAGATCTAGAAATATTCTTTAAAAAGTTCTAAGAATGAGCTTCATTTGATATTTTTAGTGAAATTTATGCTCATTTTACCAATATAGGTCAGAAGAAGAAAAGCAGGAGGAGAAAGTCGAGATTACGACTTCACGGCCACGCACGATCGCGACCTGCAAGTCCGTCCCACCCCCTACCTAAACATCTTTCAGTCTTTTGATCATAACTTTGTCGTCCGACCTCTAAATGACCTGATTTTTGAAACAATAGATTCCTAACACATTTTCCTATCTCTCCATAAACATTTATAGCTTTTGGTATTAATACAAAAAAAGATTAATTGAATCAAAGTAAGGGTATCAATTGGAAGAGTATGAATTGGATATTTTACTGAACATACTTCAGTATTTTGAATATATCTTGATTTGTAGAGCTCTAAATGAGATGATTATTAATTTAAATAAACTAGAGAATTAGAGATACAACTCCTATGAAGGGATTGAATTTTAATTCAGAATCTAGGACTTTCAATTTCTGGAAGGAAATTGAGTGTAATGAACTATTTCAGTCTAATAACAGTCTGAAAGTGTGTGGGATATAACTTTTAGATTTTTGTTCCAAATTGAATGATTTGGTGTCATTAGAAACTTAATACAATGGGGAACAAATTTTTCTAAAGAAGCCAAATTGAAATTCCTTTTTGAGGTTTCCCAAAATCTGTTCGGAAGTAGGTGAAATGAGTTTGTTTTTGATGTTTGACTAGTGTGAGCATGCCACCGTTATGGGATGCACGTCTAGATGTCACTTAGGACATCAGTCACGTGACTCGCAAGGGCGGGGTCCCAAGATGGTTTGTATAGATTACAAAAAATTGAATGTAACGACGAGGAAGGATCACTTCCCTCTCCCCTTTATTGACCAAATGTTGGAAAGATTAGCAGGGCATGATTATTATTACTTTTTAGATGGTTATTTAGGTTATAAACAAATCCCAATAGCCCTGGAGGATCAGGAGAAAACCACCTTCACTTGTCCCTATTGTACATTTGCGTATCGTAGGATGCCCTTCGGTTTGTGCAACACTCTTGTCACTTTTCAACGCTGCATGATGTCCATATTCTTCGACATAGTGGAGAATATAATTGAGGTATTTATGGATAATTTTTCTATTTTTGGTTCTTCTTTTGATGCATGTTTGTTTAATCTAGAACAGGTTCTACAAAAGTGTGAAGAAACCAATCTCATGCTAAATTGGAAAAAGTGTCACTTCATGGTACAAGAAGGAATCATCCTAGGCCATAAAATTTCTAACAATGGAATAGAGGTGGATCCAACTAAAATTGAAGTCATCAATAAGTTGCCACCTCCTAATTTGGTTAGAGCGATAAGGAGTTTTCTTGGACATGCCGGGTTCTATCATAGATTTATCAAGGATTTTTCCAAGATTTCTCAACCATTATGTGTTTTATTGCAAAAGGAAGTTCTTTATGAATTTACTAATGAATGTCTTCATGTTTTCAACAGGTTGAAAAAGGAACTTACCTCAACTCCTATAATGGTTGCACCAAATTGGAATCTCCCTTTTGAGTTGATGTGTGATGCTAGTGACTATACATTTAGGGTTGTCTTAGGGAAAAAATAGGCTAAGATTTTACATGTCATTTATTATGCAAGAAAATTTTTGAATGATGCTCAAATTAATTATGCTACTACAAAGAAAGAATTGATAGCAGTATTTTTTGCATTCAATAAATTTAGATCTTATTTTTTTGGTCCAAAGTGATTGTTTACACTGACCATTTTGCTTTGAAATATCTGTTTACAAAGAAAGAAACAAAAAACAAGATTGATCAGATGGATTTTACTTTTGGAGGAATTTGATTTGGAAATTAGAGATAAGAAAGGATCTGAAAATTCAGTGGCTGACCATCTTTTGCGACTTGAGCAAGGAGACAAGCTAGGAGCAGAACCTATTAATGACACCTTCCCTGATGAGAATCTGTGATTTGTTAAGGAAAATGTCCTATGGTTTACTGATCATGTCAATTTTCTACCGTCTGACTTTATTCCTGGTGATTATTCATACCATAAGAGAAGGAAATTCTTATTTGAGGTAAGAAATTACGTTTGGGAAGATCCATTGCTCTTTAGAAGATGTGCCGATGGGGTGATCAGAAGATGATACTTGATGAGGAGATGTGATCAGTTCTGCACCATTGTCATGCTTTACTGTATGGAGGACACCATGGGGCTAACAAAACAGTGGAAAAGGTTTTGCAATCTAGGTTTTATTGGCCTACTCTTTTTAAGGATGCTAAAAGTTTTGTCATGACTTGTGATAAGTGTTAGAGAACGAGAAACATTAATAGAATGCACGAGATGCCTCAATCAGGAATTCCACAAGTGGAACTGTTTAATGTATGGAGTTTGGACTTCATGAGACCTTTTCCAGTATCCTTCAGAAATGAATACATCCTTTTGGCTGTTGATTATGTATCCAAGTGGGTGGAAGCCCCACAACTCTGTCAAACAACATTGGAGCTAGTGTTGTTAAATTTTTCAAGAAGCATAAATTCTCAAGATTGGTGTCCTAAGAGTTATAATCAGTGACAATGGGTACATTTTTAGAACCATCAATTTAAATCTCTCTTGACAAAATATAGGTGCTATTTTAAGTTTAGAACCACCTACCACCCTCAAACTAGCGGGCAAGTTGAGGTATCTAACTAAGAAATCAAGCAAATTTTAGAGAAAACTATTAATACATCAAGAAAGGATTGGGCATTGAAGCTTGATGATGCTCTATGGGCATACAAGACAATATACAAGACTCCCTTAGGGATGTCTCCTTATAGGTTGGTCTTTGGGAAATCTTGCCATCTTCCGGTTGAAATTGAGTATAACGAATTATGGGCAATCCAGAAGTTAAACTTTTATCTCAGGGAAGCTGGAAAAAGGATACTAATAAAATTGAATGAGCTAGATGAATTTTGCCTCGATGCTTTTGAGAATGCTAGCATATACAAGGAAAGAACTAAGGCCTTCAACGATAAGCATATCCTCTGGCGAGAATTTAGACCTGGACAACAGGTTTTGTTATTTATCTCTCATTTGAAATTGTTTCCAAGGAAATTGCGATCAAGATGCTCGGGACCTTTTGTGGTGATAAAAGTATACCCACATGGAGTTGTGGAGATTAGAAGGGATGGTCAAGATCCCTTTGTGGTCAATGGGCAAAGACTTAAGCATTATTTCGAGGGAGAAATGGTTAGATGTTTTTCCACCATCATATTTCAAAATTGACATTGAGATGGCCAAGTCCAGTTAAGGACACTAAATTTAGCGCTTGTTGGGAGGCAATCCAATGTTTCTAACTCTTTTGTTAATTTTAAAATTTTCACTTTTTGTCACATCTTCTTATTCTTATTTGTTGTGTGCATAGGGATAGTGTTTGTGAGACATCCCAAGGACATCTTCCAAAAACATGAGGAATGACATAATCAAGACTCTTCAAACCTAGAGGTGAGACTCATGTTAAGTGTGGAGGAGGTAAGTGGTTATGTCTCTTTGTTTTATTTTAACGTTTTTCATTTTTAACACTCATACATCATGCGTGTAGTCCTGGGATATCATTGAATGGTTAGAAGGAACAAAAGAAGAGTGGACAAGGTGAGAAAAGCTCAGAAGAAGTCGAGAATGTCCGTTTAACGGATATAATGTTTGCTTAATGGACATTAGTCTCAATAAAGTGCAAACAAACCCGTAAAGGTTTGTTTAATGGACCTTGATATCCGCTTAACAGACCTATAGTTTCAAGGCAATCCGTTTAGTAGACATCATGTCTGCTTAATGGATATGTGTTTTCCAAACACCTACACAGACCTGTAAAGGTCCATCAAGAGGACATTGTTTATTTCCAGATATAAAATCATTCTTTCCTCTTCTTTTCCTGCGCCTTTCTCTCTACTCACCCTAGTCGCTTATCACTCCTTCTTTCTCTCCCACCTTTGTCCACGCCAACCATCTCCTAGCATAAGATCCTCAGCCATTTCGTCTTCTCCCTTCCTCTGCTTTCCCAGGACCCATTAACCTTAAAAACTCCATTCTAGGTGAAGTTTTTTAACCGAACCCTCATTTGACAAGTTACCTCTCTCTCTAACGAATTCGAAGGAGTTTTTGGAGGTTGAGGGCAAAATTTCTAAAATTTCTACTTCAGTGTGGTTTGGGTAAGTATAAGGTGTTGAAACTTTTGGTTGAGATTGAAGATTAATTTCAAATTTTGTTTAAGTTGAGTTAAATTGATTGTAGATTGAAATTGAATGGAAGTGTGGATTGAGATTGGGTTGACATTTTGATTATGTTAGTACATTTGAAAGGGGTTTGAGTTGAATTGAAGTGTTGATTGAGATTGATTATGTTATTACATTTGAAAAGGGTTTGATTTGAATTCACGTGTAGATTGAAATTGATCGTGTTATTACATTTGAAAGGGGGTTGATTCGAATTGAAGTGTTTGGTTGATTGGACTGAATTGTAGGTTGTGTTGTGAAGTTAAAAGATTGGGTGTTTGAATTATGCAATTGAGATTGAAAAGACATTATGGATTGTAAGGCCGTCTTAAGCAATCCACAAGGAAGAACACTGGCCAATCCTCTTGATCTATGATAGGGAAAAATCTGGTCCAAAATGAACCTACCCTTGAACAACCAATGTTTATCAATGCGCAATGCGAAGAGTGGTACAGTAAAAAATAAAAAAATAAGTTTGTGATTGAGGTATCCATGGTAGAGATTATTGATGAAAAGTGCCATGTGAGGGTGAACTTAGACAAGTTCCATTAGGGCAAGTTGTTGATCCTCAAGAGTGCCTATTATTCGAAGGCTGTCAAACAATTCTATGCCAATTTTAGTGCAGAAGTTAGGAAACAGCCACCCGTGCTCTCCTCAAAAGTCATTGGGGAAACGGTGGTGATAACTGAGGAGCTGATTTGTAGTCATTTAGAGCTACCGATGGGAGGCAATGTCTCATCCTTTGACAAAAGGGCCAGATGTTCATGTTATAGCACATGGGATAAGCACAATGCTATGGATTGATTTGGATTTAGAGCTATATGGTGACCTACATATCAACGGTTCTTTATGCACTGCAAATACCTGGATATAGCCCCGAGATTGGTAACTTTCTTGCTGGCACATAATGTAATACCAAAGGCCAGCGACTCCAGATACCTTCGAAATGAAGACTTATTCATTTTGGATAAGATGTTCTTCTATGATGATCAATTCCAAGGCATTGCTGCTGACAAGATGATGATGACCTCAATGTGACAAGTGGTCCACCACAAGGTAGAGATAAAGGCATTCATATTTCCATTTTTATTAAGCCAATTGTTACATCATCTCAAGGTCCTTAAAAGAGATGAAGCAGTGGCTTAGGGCACTGAGGCAAATGTCATCGATGCGGGAATTCGAATACGACCCTCATGGGTGGATCAATCCACATCGAGCAAGGTGCAATCCGAATGCCCCTGCTGGATGGCAACCAAGAGCCCCTCCAGCTTCAGGAGATACTCTGACTTTGGCTCAGATGCAGATAGACATAAGAGATCTTTGAGCAGGAATGGAGAACCTCACGACTTCGCAAGCAGGAATGGAAGATGATGATGACCTTAATGTGGTAAGTGGTCTACCACAAGGTAGAGACAAAGGCATTCGTATTTCCAGTCTTATTAAGACAATTGTTTCATCATCTCAAGGTCCTTAAAAGAGATGAAGCAGTGGCTTATACCACTGAGGCGGATGTCATCGATGCTAACAAGATACAGGAATTTGAATATGAGGACAATGCGTCTAATAGGTGGATCAATCCACATAGGGCAAGTTGCAATCCGAATGCCCATACTACGTGGCAACCAAGAGCCCCTCCAGCTTCAGGAGATACTCTGACTTTGGTTTAGATGCAGGTAGAAATAAGAGATCTTCGAGCCAAAATGGACAACCTCGCAACTTCGCAAGCAAGAATGGAAGAAATGTTGAAGGCTTTCATGGCGCAGCAACTACCACCACCACCAGGACCATGAGAGCATAGGGTCGTAAGATTACATTTGTGTCTAAACTCACATGCATGTAAAAGTGCATTTTACTTTTAATCTTGATCTAGCTTTTTTTTGTGTTGACACATTGTAGAACTAACTTTAGTTTTATTTTACAGTATCTCTATATTTTATTTATTTGATGGGAGATATGAACTTTCAGGGTACGGACCTTGGGAAATTGATTTGACCAAATTTATACTATAAATTAGGCCCGTTTTCTTTAGTAATTATGCATTTGTTGACTCCTGATTTATGATTTTTA
>JANIHY010000009.1:26535157-26549314 GCA_027479065.1 Erythroxylum brevipes
CTTTGTATTTAGTAGTTCCTTTATGGAGATGTGGCTTCATTTAATACCTGCCAGATGTACACGTTTGGATATATATATATATGTTATTTCTCTAAAACCAATTCGCGGCAGGTATAGGGTTAAAACATCCCAAATCCAAACGTGTACATCCGGTAGGTATTATATGAAGCCACATCTCCATAAAGAATCTACTAAATACGACCCCATTTGCCACGAACAAAACTACACTTTTCCATGTTTTCTCAGATTCTCCTTAATTTTCTCCCCCAACAAACACTCCCTAAATCCCCGTCTACGCATTAGTCTTCAACCGCCACATACCTTCCATCACCCTACCTTTATGTTTTAGTTACAGCATTCTAGTATATAAGAACGTCCCCATGCATTTGGACAAGATAAAACAACTCTGGTTATACCAATTACCAACAAGAAAGGAACCAGTAGCAATACCCCGCACAAGCTTTTTGCATGCTGTACACGTGTCTGTGAACGACTATAAATATATGACGCCTGGTAAATGTGGCAGCGGCGGCGGTGGTCTTGTCGGAGACGAGTCCGGTTTGAAGTATGTTAAGATTGAAGGTAAAGATGGTGGGTTTATTCCGAGGGTCTTTCTCGGTTTACCGGATAAAGAGTCAATCCTTAAACAGCCTAAGAAAAATAAACAGAGTTTCAAACGTGTTCTAAAGGCTGTCTTGTTCGAGACTTCATTGGTTAGATTCTTTCTTTACCTGCTTTGAATTTGTGAACTGATTTTACCACTTGATCTGTCTTTTCACAGAGTACATTAATGAACGTCCTGTTTATTGATTCCAAGTATCAATTCCATAGATTGTAAAAGTTCTACCTTACTAGGAAAATTTGTCTTTGAAAATTCTCTTTTTCTTTCGGCAGTTTAAGAACATGTGCATGTAATTTTGTTGTGGTTTAGTCCATTGATGAAACTTAATGAATCAAAATCCTTATTTCATTCTTGTTCTTCTTGGCTAATTTGCTTTTCTATTTTGATTGAGAAGATGCTGTTTTGTTCTTTCGTCGTTTCGTTCAAAACAATAGAATGATAATTGCATCTTTCTCGTTAACATCAAACATGGGAGTTAACTACTATACTTATTCATCTCTTGGTCAGTGATTTGACGCGTATTTTGTTTCAATTGCAGGCCAAGAAGATTAAGAGAACAAAAGTCATACAAAAGTTGCATCAGTCAAAAAAGAACCGATCGGGAAAAGTTGAGAAAAAGAATTCATACCAAGTGAAAAACAATCCCACAAACTCAATTTACCTAGAAGTTCCCAGGAAAGTTGACGGAACAAACACATCCCAGTCTTCTTCAAGGAATATTTCACGTTCTTCGTCATATTCGTCCATTTCAAAGTCACTTGTCAAGACAAAACCATCGAATTTGGCTCAACCAAAGCAGAAACAAGATAACTATTTGCAAGATATTGGACAAGGTGGTCAAAGTAATGATATTGGTATATATGTGATCGTCGTATCTCTCTTGGCTCTAGCCTTTTGTAGCAAGACAAGTGCTACAATATTCACTGTAGGATGCCTCTACTGTGTGCGTCGCTTGATTCATAAGAGTAAGAGGAGTATCAACTAGTCAGCAAGTGGGGTTGATCTTCATGGGAACACGAAGTCCAAGCAGTATAAGAAGATCATCATGGAAGCGCCACTGGGAAGGAACCGTGGTCGTGGTGTATAGCCATAATTGCCGTCTTGAGATCCTCTGTCCCAAACCCTGCCTCCTGTCCCCTTTGCATCCAAGCCATTCATTCGTTAGGCAAGCCATTCATTCGTTAAGGCCAATGATTCAGGGCCTAAAAGGCACAATATCGAATGATATTTTATAGGCAAATTTATTTCTTACGTGTATATATAATAGACATATATAGCCCCTCAGAAGAGTAGGCCTGATTTGTAAATGAACAATTTTGTTCGGAAATTTGTTTTGATATACACTATTATGTTATCTGAGAAATGAAAATTGACACAATGGTTCATAAAATCACATTATAGCTCAACAATGAGGTGCAGAAAGTCTCTAGGAGAAACCGTTTGTGGTGAAAGTGGTCATATATTAAGAAATACCGTGAGATCAAATTATGCAATTCTTTGTTTTCTACTATGCAAGAAATTGTGAAGAAGCTTTCATGATAACTCCTACTCAATTTCCATAAAAGAATCTCTATGGAAGGTCGACCTTATACACTTTCTAGGATCCGAGATACCGTTATATATCGTTTACGTGCAAATGCAAATGAAAACTAATGTCTTTATCGAAAGCAAAATAAAAAAGAACATACAAAATAAATACCTTTTCCAGAAAGTAAATAAATTATATTAATAACTAACCAGATTTTTCATGAAATGTACAAAAAAAAAATCAAATAAAATTCAAAACTTTCAAAGCTCATTAAGACACCACATAGGTGAAGTATTAGAACTATGGTGACTCACTAGAACTCACCAAAAGGATTAATTTAATTTCAGAAGTAAAGAAAGTGACAAGCCTTGTCTTCTAACCATAAGCAGCGCCTTGATGTATCTAATTTTGCATTCACTTGCATGTTTTGAAGAGTTGAACTTGTATTTAAAGACTTTTAAGTTCCTTTTCCACCAAACATTATAACATGTGCTAAGAAACAAGTTATGCAACAACCTCTCATCTATATGCACTACAAGAAAACAAGACATTTTGCGACATTTTTAAAACGTCACAAAATGTCTAAAAACGTCGCAGAATGTATTCTACAACGTTTAAAAAAAGTCACAAAAAATGTCGTGATATGTAGTATAGGCAAAAGGTTTCTGCAATGTTTTACGTAAATTGTCACAGAAAACACTAAAATTTTGCGACGTCTATGAAAACATCACTTAAAGTTTCGACAATCCGCGACGTTTTTAATCTCTAACATTCCACGACGTTTTTAAAACGTTACAAAATGTTAAGAAATTCACAACGTTTTTTTGAAAACGGCACGAAATGTCTTCCGTGACGCTTTTAGAAATGTCGCGGAATGTCTTTCGTAATATTTGTATTACTATTTTTATTATTTTTTAATTATTATTTTTCCCTTTTTTAAAAAATGATATGAATTTAATAATTTTTAATTTAAATAATTATTTTTTAAAATACAATTTTTTAAACCTTATTTGTTTAATAACTATTGAATATTATTTATGAATTTTATTTATTTAATACTTCTTCAATTTTTTAACATATCATTAATTTTAATAATGATTCATGTATCACAAGAACATGACGAGATGACTTGAGTGTATTAAATATATCATTTAATTGAACAAATCCCATCGATAAATATAAGTATTCTAACTAAAAGTTTAATCATTTACATGTCTTGATTGTTCAAAATGTTCCAAAAGTTAAGAATGTAAGGTAAAAACAACTCTTATATATAAAAATTTGGCAACACCAGCTCCCTTGCCCTTCTTCCTCCAGATCTTCTTCATATAAGCTAATAATAAGACGTCCAATTGTCTTAATTTTTTGTAGTATGTTTAAATACATAATCAACATATCATTCCAAGTATCTGTTATTCCAGGTAAGCACCAATGCATACAGCCATCATGTCTGTTTCCACCGGCTGTTGATGGATGGGCATCTGCCCTAAACTCACTAATATGAGTTATATCCCTTATAAGAAAATTAGACCCCTCAGTTGTCTTGAAGACATGCTGATTCACCAGACGTGATTCCACACTTGTCCCATTGTTCTTCACAGAAAATAGCTCTTCAACCTGAAAGGAAAATTCATAATTTGACAGCTTTTCATAATATTGCAGTATACAAGTCAAACCAACAAAGTATCTAACAATGGGTTGACATAGAAAAACTATTTTCAAAGGAAGGTAGCATCATGTATCCTCTAAAGAAGATGAACTATACATTCAAATGCATAACTCTAATGAAACTCACGTGATGAAGCAACAATGGTTGTAATCGAGGGAAAGCAACAATGTCCATCAAACTCAATGCCTTGTCAAAGCCAACGTCAATAGCTACTGGAGGGATCACCGGTTGACCATCTTCAAAGAAAATCATGGGTGACTTTACAGGATCAAATTTCGAAGGTGGTGCGTAAGTAGAGAAAACAAACATGAATGATAAAAGGAACTCAAGTCCTAAACCGATTATGCATATACAAAATTGACCACATGATACCAAATCAAAGACATCGAACTCCAAATAAATCCAGGGGATACAAAGCTATTGGAAAAAATTATGTCAATTACAAAGTGCATGACTCATAAACATCTAGCCAAATAGATTGGTAGCTAGGCCCAACCAAAATTAGCTCATATATGCATGGTATAAAATTAGAACACCATGGATTTACATGTTCTGCACCTAAGCAAGTAGCAACCTAGAAACACAAGTGGCCATCATGTGGAAAAAGATAATGTAGCACAAGAAATTATTTAAACATGCCATTATAATTCACATTAATAGTATCTTTATCTTAAAAAATCCACAAGCAAGAATCGGTAAAGTATAAAACCCACACATATATCCAAAATATCACTAAAATCTCAGTACCCAGCCTTTCAATATCTCCCTGCAAGTGTTGTCATACCTCTAGCATCTCGGGTCTGGTTCTTAGATCCATGATCCATCAGAGAAGTCGCAGGTGTCAGAGAACAAAGACGAGTGGTGGTGCGGTTGGAACTAGGGTTAAAAGAGAAGGGTTTGTTTAGAGAGAGAGGGCCTTTTAGAGAGAGAAAGGAGGAGAACAGAGATGAAGAAGGAGCGGCGCTGCTAGAGTACTTTGGATGGGAAGACCGCAGAGAGAAGAAACCAGAGAAAAATTGGGGAAGAAGAAACGTCAGAGAAGAGAAAGTGGGATTTAATAATGTTATGAATAATAATAGACATTTTTAAATTCGATATTATTATTAACTGTGTTATTTATGTAATTATTTATTTATGGATTAATAATGTTATGAATAATAATAGACATTTTTATTTCAAATAATACATTTATTTATCATAAGTAATATACCGAACTACAAACCTAATCATAATAATCACATAAATAAAATAATTACCATTTATAAATTTAAAAATATTAAGAAAAAATTTACTTTATTAATATAAATAAATAAAAGCCAGTTTCGCGAGGGCGAGTTTTTATGGTCAGCCTTGCAAGACTTGCCATATTTTTGGCCTCGCGAGGAAGAACGTTTATTACCTGACCTTTTTCGACGTTTAACTCTCCATAATGTGCGGGTTATGATTTTACGACATCTTCCTAACAAAACGACGTCAAACACTTCGTTTTTCCATGACGTCTGCATAAAACATCACCGAATCTTCTCTCTTTTCATGACGTCTGGAAAGACTTCACGAATGCCTCCTACATTTCGCGACGTCTTCTGGGAAGACGACGCAAAATGTATGTCAAATGTATGTTTTTGTTGTAGTGACATACATTGGAAGTCGGACTCGTAATGCATATAAATAAAATATCAAATCAAACATGGTGTTGTCTATAGAATCAGATCATCTCGCAATGCATGCTTAAATTATGTCCCAACCAACAATAACTGATTAGGGTTAAACGCATTTGCACTCCACATATAAGCAATTTACGAATTACAAAAAAATATTGGTTTATACCCTATAGTCAATCAATTAGTTTTAGTTTAGTGACAAAATAATTTAAATATATTATTTATCTTGTACATGTTTACCTATTTATGATAAAGTCTATGAGATAATTATACATTGCAAATGAAATTATGATGAGATTCATATTATATTTATGTATTATCCCTAAATTATTTATAGTTATTATTCTATTAAGAATGAATATTAATAAAACGTAAAAGAACTAGCACACATTATGTTTTCTTATAATGGAAATAGTTGATCTCATAGACTAAAATACGAAAATGCTTAAACAAACATGTGAGTAATTGTTAGAGAACAAGTTCACTGAATTGACTTACATAAGAAATCCACTTAGAGCATTACTTATATATCAATGGAAATTTTTATCGTGATGATTGTATAAATGATCCTTTAAATTGACATCACCAAAGTTATTTTATATGGGGATTGATATGTTGTAATACTACTTATGATATGTTCTAGTCAATAATAACTCAATCAGTAGTCATTCGATATAGCATGAATTATATGAAAATAATTGAGTGATCAAGATAAAATTCATCGCCTTAAAGTAATTAGGGAGAATGTTTCATTATTTTCGATTAGTATTGATTCAAGAAATCTTTAGTTAAGGTAAAATGACATTTGTAAAGCTATTTTGTAAATAGTTTACAAATGTCATTTATTGAATTAATAGCTAATGGTGGAGATATAATATGATTGGACTCAAAATAGAGTAGATATTAATGTCATGCTTTATGTTTAATCGAAACATTGTATGATGAAATGATTGAATTATATAGAAAATCATGTACGAAAAGATTAGTCAAAATCACTTTGATATTCTTAAATATTTAGTCAAAATTAATTTAATATTCCTAAATATTTGGGTAGTCATAATATTTTTCTAGATGTCAATCTTGATCTATAAAAATGAATTGTTTAATTAGATAATTAAAGACAAATTAAAAGAGTTTAATTTATCTAGTCCTAAATATAATTTAAGGTTGTAATTTATATCCATTGTTAATATATTTTGAGAACCTAACAAGTCACGCATAAAGAATGACTTAAAGAGAGTTAAGATATTTTAATCAAATCGGACTAGATTATGAAGTTTAAGAAGCCTTATGCTTAATATGAAATATTGAATATATATAAGGATTAATATGAGATATTGAATCTTATTTGGGCATAACTGATGTTTAATTAGTTATCATTATTTGTAATTTTAATTAAAGGTTAGATGAAATTAGAATTTAATTTTAATTAAATTACTAGAATATCCAAAATCTATTATAAATAGGCTTAATCTAATGGACTTAACATTTCTTGTCTAACCCTCTCTGCAATAGTTGCATAGTTATTTTAACTCGTTGTATGAATATTTTTAGAGGTTGAACACTTGTGTAATTATGATGATTGAGATGGACTAATTCTAGAAACAATTAAAGGAACATGAGAAGAAAGAAGATCAAGCTTTGAAATAAGATACATGTTAAGATTTATGTCTTATTATGATTTAATTGTTATTTTTTAAATTTAAGTGATCTTAGTTTTCAAAAAATCTAATACAAAAAGTTGCATAATTATTTGTTTGATGAGGATCAAATCTTGACTTGATTTCGTAATAATGATATCAGAGCTGACTTTAATTATTTAATTTGATTATTATTGATATTAAAAATTGGAGCTAAAATTAAAACCCTAAATTATGAAATCAAATTAGATTTTATTAACAATCTTAATAGTTTAGATTAAAGCCTTTAAAACGCTAGAAACTTAAAAGTTGCAAACCATCCAAAACCCATAATGTAAAATTTGTTATTAAGGATCAGATTTATGATAATAAGTTTTTAGGTTTTGGAAACCCAAAAATGAGAGCGAAATGAGAGTGAAGTCTTGAAATCCGTAACTTGCTTGACTACCGTTGGCCTTGCTTCTTCTTCTTTCATGGCCTTTACTTCTTCTTCTCCTTCTTGGGTGCCTTTAGCCCCCATCTCCTCCCCTGTACCTAGACCTTCCCATTTTCCCTATTCCACTAACCCTAACCTCACCCAAAATATGGACCCAAACCTTCAACACGCCTCCTTTTCGAAAATCCTGATAAGCATAACCACCCAAAAATAGTTGGCCACTACCCTCTTCGACAAACCCTTTGACTACCCAATCGACGGAACCTTCCTCAATCCCTCAAGAACCCAAATGTTCAAAAACATCGGGAAAACTCTCCCACCCTAAACATGGAAATCTATAGTATCTGGTTTGGTGGAGGAATCCATGGATGCTAATGCTTTGGACTACTACCCTCCAGAGATTAAGGATGATCAGATATTTGTCATCCCTCCGCCGGAGCTAGCAAAGAGAGGAGCAACCCAACTCTAAAATGCTCTGATTGGCTTCTTCATTGGTAAGCGTCCAGCATACCCTATAGTTCAGAGAGCTTTATCAAGAACATGGCTAGCTTTCAGATTAACTGACACACTGATTATGAGCTTAAATAAATTCCTATTTAAATTTAATTCTAAAGAAGATATGAATTCGGTATTGGAGAAGGGCCCTTGGTACGTCTAAGGGAAACCTTTATTCTTAAGAAAGTGGAATTTTAATGCTAGTGAACAGGAAGAATTAGACATGCCCTAATATGGACTAGATTCCATAATATCCCATATAAATGCTAGAGTAGTGAGGGATTGGGTAGAATAGCTAGTGTAGTGGGGAAACCGCTTCTAATGGATACTCAGACGACTAAGATGTCTAAGGTTCAGTATGCCAGAATGTGTGCGGAAATAGAACTACAGAGTAATTGGCCGATGGGTTTTCAATTGGCAATTTATAATGAAAATTGACAAATTATTTTTAGGGAAATCCATATAGAGTATTAGTGGAGACCTGAAAATCATATGCAAAAGAAGGAATGGAAGCCTACAGGTCAAATTTTTAAGAGTGGGGTTTCACAACAAAGTAGTGCTAATCAACAAAGGGAGCTTGGACAGGAGTAGATCCATAAGGAAACATAACTCAATCCAAATGAGAACAAACCTTCAGAGGCTTTAACTAATCTAAGAGTTGATAAAGAAGCTCAGGGAAGTCAAGATGATCCAGAGGGATGCCTTGTAGATGCTGATCCCCTTGTTGTAAGAAAATCAGGTAATTCCCTAACTTCTCCTAATTCTGATTTGGTTCCTAATAGCCTTGTTGAAGTTCAGAGTCCGAGTTTTAATGATGATACAGAGAAGGTGTTTACTATTAGGAAGAGTAGGAAAACTAGGAGAAGAAAAAAGTTGCAAATTATAGTTTTTATGGATTTAGTGTTTTGGATGTTAGGGGTCTTAATAACCTAAAAAAACAATTAGCTATGAAATCTTTCCTTAAGTTGCTATCTAGTTCTTTTGTTTGCTTAATTGAATCTAGAATAAAGTCACTTTCTCTTTTGAACAATGTGTGCTCTTCTTTATTTCCTAGATGGCTTAGTTATAGCAATTTAGCTCAGGCTTCAAATGCTAGATTAGTGTTAGCCTGGAATCAGGATTGTTACATGTGTTCTCCTATTGTATCTACTGATCAACTAATTCACATAGAGGTCACTCCCCTTAATAGTGATTCAGTTTTTTTTTTGTAACTTTTATGTGTGACTCTAATAACTATAATCACAAAAAGTCTCTCTGGTATGATCTTTCTAATATCAACTCGAGTGTGGGTAGTAAACCATTGGTAGTTGCTAGGGATTTTAATGCAATTCTATTTTCCCATGAGGTTGAACCTCTTAGTACTTCGACTCTTACTAGTATGAAGAATTTTAGAAAGTGTGTTAAGGATTATGTGTTGTATAACCTAAATTCTAGTAGACCAAGTTTTACTTGGTCTAATAAACAATTAGGGGTACTCTTCATACTAGAAAACTAGATAGAACTCTTTTCAATTCGGATTGGAGTTCTTACTTTCCTAGATCCTATGGAGTTATTCAAAATCCAAACATCTCAGACCATTTCCCTATAGTGATTAAGGCCTTAAGAAATTAGTAGAGAAGACATTCTCCTTTCAAATTCTCCAACTTCTTAGTCTCTCAAGAAAATTTTTTGCATACAGTGGAAGATGCTTGGTATTCTTAGGTTTGGGGAACTTCTATGTTTTGTGTGGTCTCTGAGCACAAATTAGTTTTAAAAAGCTCTCAAATCTCTAAATTATGATCAGGTAGGGGATGTAAACATTAGAGTTGAAACCTATCAAGCTGCTCTTAATCATATCTAAGATCAAATAAGTCTTTGGCCTAATAATCCTCAATTGGCTTCCTAGGAAAATCAAGCCATTACCGATCTAATTTTTTCTTTAGGGGACCAGGAGTTGTTTTACAAACAGTCTTCCGGTATTAAATGGCTCAAAGAGGGAGATAAGAATACCAACTTTTTTGTAACTCTCTCTTGTCGAATAGGAATAGGAATAACATCCACTCCTTATTGTTAGATACGAGGCATAGGATTGTTGAATTTGAAGAGATCGAACAACAATTCATAGGCTTTTTTTAGAGCACTATTGGGAACAAGAAAAACCTTTCCTCCTCTAGAGAGGATGTGACAAATCTTTTTTTCTTCTCCTATTCCTACAAATCTTAAAAAACAACCTCCTTTTGGATGTCACAATGTAAGAGATTAAGGATGTTGTTAACTCCTTTAACCCCAATAAGGCTTCAGGTCCGGATGGTTTCAATGGTTTCTTCTTTAAGAAAACTTAGCATATTGTTGGGGGGTGAGATTACTAGAGCCATGCAAGAATTTTTCCATTATGGAAAGCTTCTTAAAGAGCTTAACTCTACTTTTATTTCTTTGATTCCTAAGACTAATCATCCTTCCACAGTGCATGATTATAGACCAATCTCCTGCTGTAACTTTATTTATAAGGTGATCTCTAAAATAATGGCTAATAGGCTTAAAGACTTGCTTCCTCACTTCATCAGCCCAAGCCAAAGTGCCTTCATAAAAGGTCGCAAAATAAGGGACAATATCCTCCTGGCTCAAGAAATCTTTAAGAACTACTACTTGTCGAATAATCATAAGTGTTGTGCCTTAAAAATAGTCCTAAGAAAAGCTTATGATTCTATTCATTGGGATTTCCTCCTGAATGTTCTCCTAGCAGTAGGTTTGCCTCCTATTTTTGTTAAGTGGATTGAACAGTGTATAATCTCCCATTCGTATTTGATTTTGATTAATGGATCACTTTCATAAAATTTTCGAGGTAAATTTGGTTTAAGACAATGGGATTTCTTATCCCTGTATCTCTTCATTATCTATATGGAGGTTCTTTCAAGGAGTTTAGATGCTTCTATAGCCTGTAATAGCACCTTGAAATATCACTGGAGGTGTAAAACTCTAAAACTTTCTCATCTTTTGTTTGCTGATAATCTTTTAATATTTTATCATGCTGATTTGGCTTCGATTCAAACCTTGCTTAATTGCCTAAGTATTTTCTCAAATATGTTTGACCTAACCTTAACAAGAGTCAGTACTTTTTATCTTCTGATATGAGTCATATAGGCCATCGGTTGGAATCCCTTATGGGCTTTCAAAGACATCACCTCCCTATTCGTTATCTAGGGGTTCCCCTTCTAACAGGTAGGCTTTCTAGGAGATATTGCATTCCTTTTTTTGGATAAAATTGACGTTAGAGTTAACAAGTGGACCCATAGAATTTTTTCCTATGCTGGTAGACTGCAGTTGGTTATTTCTGTGCTCTTGACTTTCCAGGTATATTGGTTTAGTCATTTTATTCTTCCTTCCTTTATTATTAAAGAGATAGAGACAAAATTAAGAAATTTCCTGTGGTCTGATAATGTAGACTCTAATTCTCATGGGAAGCTTAAATGGAATGACCTTTGTAGACCTAAAAAAGAAGAGGGTCTAGGCATTAAACATTTATCTACATGGAACAATGTGCTTATAGGAAAAAGAATTTGGTTACTTTTTAATGACAATGAAGCTTTGTGGGTCAAATGGGTGCACACAATTATTCTTAGAAGGAAAACCTTTTGGAACGCACAACCTAGTAATAATAGTTTTTGGAGTTGGAGGAAGCTGTTACATGTTAAGGATCTTATTGGGAACCATTTTAGATTTAAATAGGAAATGGAATATCCACTTTCTTATGGTAGGAACCTTGGCATCCTAGAGGTATCCCGAAGGATCTCTTAACTCTGAGAGTGATTAATGGATTGGAGTTACCGATAAATACAAAAGTTTATGAGATTATCAGAGATAATGTGTGGAGTTTGCATGAGGCCACAATTGAGACTATACGAACCTTGGAACCCTTACCATATCAACTAGACTCCAGACCTGATAGACTGAAATGGCTTCCAAGCCCCTCCAAAACATACACAAATGTTTCAACCTACTCAATCTTGAGTGATCCCAATCCTTGCGTCCTGTGGCATAAAGTAGTATGGCATAAAAGAAACAGCCCAAGACACTTCTTCATTCTATGGCTAGCTCTTTTGAAGAAGTTGCAAACAAGGTACAAACTTCTCTTCTCATATGTCCCAAATCACTATTCTTTGTGTTTCTTGGACAATGAATTCACTGACCATTTATCTTTTGAATGCACCTACTCGAAAACAGTTTGGACACATTGTTTAAACCTGTTGGAACCCGATCCGAGACTGGATCCCAACCGGAAAAGCAGAAACGGAATCAGCGGAGATCGAAACATCAAAGAAAATCCGAAGCAGAAATCATAAAGCGAAAGCAACGAATACGAATTTGCATACGAATCGAATCAAACACTCTAATCAGAGCGCATGAAATCACGAATTGAAATCGAAACACAAAATGAATGAAACGAATCGAATGCAAAGCTAATAGGATAGAATACAAATCGCAAACGAACATTCAAATCGGAATCAAAGATCATAAAACGGACATGAAAACGAATCATAAACATAAAGCAGAACAAAGCATTCAAACTGAAACATATTCTGACATCCGATAACATACACTTAAGCATAGCATCGCGTTGGAAACCTATGAATAAATCAATCCGAAATCCGGTATAATTTTTTTTTCTTTTCTTTCTTATTCATCTTCATTCAATTTCTTACAAAGTGAATACACTTTTTTTTACTTTGGAATTTATCAATTCCCTATCCTCAATCACAAATCTCAATTTACTCAAATTGCTATATTCAAATTCTCAATGCATAACAAACTTCTTATACATGCAAAGCCTCAATCCTTAATCATCTTCTTATACATTCATACAAATCCAAAATTCATCTTTTAATCAATGCTTATAGTATTCTATCTTTAATTCAATAGAAAATTCGGCAGCATAAAAGCTGCATTTCATTAAACCCAAAACCTGCAAAGGGGGTTTTAAAACGCACTTCTATAACCAGCTCAATCAAACCACACCACTCCTCGGACCTCCCGTCCGGAATCCAAACTCAAACACAAAGCAGTACCTCAAATCATACTCATATATAATTTCCATTCATAAACAATATACAAAATCTTAATACAATCTAAACACAACCCAATCAATTATGAATTACACAATTCCAAAAATCATCGACACCATACTCAACTTTATACACAAAAACACTTATCCAAATCCAATCGCAATCATATCTTAAGTCAATTCAATCAACAATTTCTGAATTCAATATCCATCACTCTCATTTATATACAAAATTTCATAATTCACGTACATCAATAAATGCTTGCTATACATTATGAAAATTCAGGCCATACACAAAATTAATATCAAAAACCCAATTTACACAAAAATCCAAACGATACAAAATCGAACTAAACATCTTGACATTCTTTCATCCGATCTCCTACTCGAATACCTAGAGATGGGGATGAAAGGGGGTGAGCTAATAGCTCATGGATAATATGTTTATAAATCAAATGATAAGTAAAAACGTTTTCAAATCTTATTTTTAGTTGATCAAACTATCACAGTAGGAAAACATCGAAGGTTTATTTCTCACAACTTCTCAATTTCAAATCCTTCATAAACATTTATAAACAGTTTCCAAAACTATCATAGTTAAAAATCCCAATTTCTCATTCATCGAACTTCCAAACCTTTTTACAATTCATAATTAAAGTCGAAAACATGAAATGCATCACATATAAATGCACCACATTCTAAACAAAGTAAAAACACATAACACATCAGACGGTTTGGGTTGGTCCAAAACGGAACGTACTGCACATTCCCATATAGCGGTCCTGTGTAGCCGTGAATGGAACTTACTACACCTTTCCGCATCGCGGTCCGGTGTAGTCGTGACTTATGGGAGTCCGATATCAGAACTTCAGTACCACTAGCGGGCAGCTAAGAGAAGGCTTTTAAAAACGAGACAGTGCACTAACTCAATCTTAAGGGACCTAACCAAACCCATATAACACATAATCATGCTTGAAAAATTCGGATTGCTCGAAGGCACATTTCGAAATCTTAATCTTTCATGTCATGTCATAATCGAAACTAAAGTCACACAATTTACAAACAAAA
>JANIHY010000009.1:26564697-26580422 GCA_027479065.1 Erythroxylum brevipes
ATATTTATAGCCTTCGTCTGTAACTGCTTCTTGATTCTTGCTTCTTGAATCTTGTTTCTTGAATCTTTAAAAGAAACAGTTGATCAGTTGAGTTCTGTAACTAACTCGAACCGACTCTTGCGTCTGCTTCGAATTCTTCGTCTGCTTTTCTCCGTCTGTATTTTTTCGCCTTTTTTTTGCGTCTGTGTCTGTTTTTCTTCGTTTGCGTCTGCGTCTATATTTCTTCGTCTGAGTCTGTTTTTCTTTGTTTGCGTCTGCATCTATATTTCTTTGTCTGCGTCTGTTTTTCTTCGTTTGCGTCTACGTCTATATTTCTTCATCTGAGTCTGTTTTTCATCTTGCGTCTGCGTCTGCTTCTGCTTCTGCGTCTACTTTATTTTGCGTCTGTCTGTTTTCTTTTACGTCTTCTTATTTTGCTAGTTCTTTGATATTCATCAAAATCATATTTATGTAAAGTCATTTTGACTTAACAATCTGCCTACTGATGATTCGTCTCAACAAATTGTAGACTCACAATTCCCTTCTGTACATAGTCTCGTAGAAAATGATGTCTAACTTCTATATGCTTTACCCTCGAGTGTTGTAATGGATTCTTCGATAGGTTGATAGCACTGGTGTTGTCATAGTAAATTGGGATCTGTTCTTCTTATATTGAATAATCTTCTAACTGATACTTGATCCACAACGTTTGTGAACAATAGCTTGCAGCTGACATATATTCAGCTTCTGCAGTAGATAGAGCAATTGATCTTTGCCTCTTACTTGACCAAGAAACTAGATTGTGGCTAAGAAAGTGACAACCTCCACTTGTACTCTTCCTATCAATCTTATCTCTAGCGTAATCAACATCACAGTAGCCAATTAACCTGAAATCTTTACCTTTCTCATATATTAAGCAAAGATCAGTAGAGCCTAAAAGATATCTCAAAATTATTTTAACAATAATATAGTGAGATTCTCTAGGATCTGCTTGAAATCTAGCACACAAACAAACACTAAAAAAAATATCAGGTCTACTTGCTGTAAGATAAAGTAAAGAACCAATAATACCTCTAAATAGGGTTTGATCAACCTTCTTACTTGATTCATCCTTAGATAAAAGGTTTGAAGGATGCATAAGAGTAGACATAGGTTTCACTTTCTTCATTCCATATTTAACCAACAGTTCTTTAATATATTTTTGTTTATGAATAAAAATCTTTTCTTCAGTTTGCTTAATTTGTAACCCAAGAAAGAATTTTAATTCACCCATCATGCTCATCTCAAATTCACTTTTCATCAAATTCTCGAAACTAGAACATAGCTTTTCAGATGTTACACCAAAGATAATATCATCAACATATATTTGTACTATGATTAAATCATTCTTAATGCATTTTCTAAATAACATCTTATCTACATATCCTCTACTAAAACCATTTTCAATCAAAAAGGAACTTAGACGATCATACCAAGCTCAAGGAGCTTGTTTCAAGCCATACAAAGCTTTATGAAGTCTATAGACATAATATGGTTTATTAAAATCTTCAAAACCAGGAGGTTGCTTTACATAAACTTCTTCATCTATAACACTATTCAAAAAGGCACTTTTCACATCCATTTGAAATAGTTTTATATCATGACAAACAACATATGCAAGCAAAATCCTAATAGCTTCTAATCTAGCTACATGAGCATAGGTTTCATTGTAGTCTATTCCTTCTTGTTTATTATAGCCTTGAGCTACTAATCTTGCTTTGGTATGACTTACTATACTTGATTCATCTAGTTTATTTTTAAAAACCCATCTAGTTCTTATGATTGACTTATTGGAGGGTCTAGGAACTAAAGACCAAACTTTGTTCCTTGTAAATTGATTGAACTCTTCTTACATGGCTAAAATCCAAGCTTCATCAATTTTCTTAGGTTCTAATTCAGAAATAAAAGCTACATTTGCCTCTCTTCTAAACTTAGACCTAGTTCTCATACCTTCTGAAGTTTCACCTATGATCAGGTTTTCTGGATGAGAGGACTTATACTTCCAGTCTTTTCTAAGACTAAGGTTTTTAGGAATATCTTTTACTTTATCAAGAGGAGCATCTGATGGTGACTTGTCTATGTTATCAACTAAGGGAGCAGATAGAGTTTCATTATCAAAATCATTTCTTCTATTTGGTTGTGAATCATCATCAATATTGACATGCATAGATTCTTCAATAGATTTAGAAACAAGATTATAAATTCTATAAGCTTTAGAAGACAACGAATATCTTAGAAAAATTCCTGAATTGATCTTAGAATCAAATTTATCCTATATTTCTTTTGTATTTAATATCATACATTTGCAACCAAATGGATGAAAGTAAGAGATATTTGGCTTCCTTCCTTTCCATAACTCATATGGAGTTTTATTTAAAAGAGGCCACAAAAGTATTCTATTTTGAATATGACAAGCTGTATTTACAGCTTCTGCCCAGAAATACTTAGGAAGATTCATTTCACATAGCATGGTTCTTGCCATTTCCTGAATCATCATGTTCTTTCTTTCTACAACTCCATTTTGTTGTAGAGTTCTAGGAGCGGAGAAATTATGGAAAATTCCATTCTCTTCATAAAACAATATGCATTTTTCATTTTCAAATTCACAACCATGATCACTTTTAATTCCAGCAATAGAAACTCCTTTTTCATTTTGTAACTTTTTAGAAAGAACTTTAAAGCACTTAACAGATTCATCTTTATGTGATGAGAACAATATCCAAAAAAATCTAGTGAAGTCATCAACAATTACGAGACCATACTTCTTTCTACCAAGACTTAGTGTTCTAGTTGGACCAAACAAATCTATATGTAACAACTCTAGAGGTCTAGATGAAGTTACAACATTTTTAGAAGAAAAGGATGTTTTAACTTGTTTTCCTTTTTGACAACTCTCATAAAAGAAATCTTTGTTAAAACTTATTTTTGGTAAACCTCTTACCAAATCATGTTTAACCAACTTGGAAATATATTTAAAACTAACATGAACTAGTTTTTTTTATGCCAGATTAGTTTTTCTTCATCTGTTGATATAAAATATGAAATATTTTGACTTTGCAAATCTTCTAAGTTAATCTTATAGAGATTGTTTGTTGTCTTTTGGCAGAAAAGAATACAAAACCGTCCTTGTTTTTTACTACACAAGAATTTTGATTAAAGGATACTTCAAAGCCATAATCACATAATTGACTTACACTAATCAAATTATGCTTTAAACCTTCAACTAGCAGAACATTATCAATAGAAGCAAATGAATCTTTACCAACTTTGCCAATTCCAACTATTTTGCCTTGCTGGTTGTCTCCAAAAGTTACTGATCCTCCTTGCTTATTTTGGAGGTCTAGAAACATAGACCTTCTTCTCGTCATTTGTCGTGAGCATCCACTATCCAAGTACCATTGCTGCTGGTTGCTTTTTCCAAGAAAGGAGATCTGCAGTATACATTATGTCCTTTTTAGGTACCCAGATTTTCTTGGGTTCTTTGGGGTTAGTCTTCCGATTATTCATCGAATAATAATAAGAAAATTGTTTCCTTTTCTTTCTGTAAGGAACAAAACTCTTATTGTGATGAACTTTGCTATTAGTAAACCCTAAACCACTCTTATCATTAGGGTGTCTATATTTTCCAATCATGTCGTTTATCTTTTTCGTACTTTCAATAAAAGTTGATAAATTTGCTGAAAGAGTATTAATCCTTTGTTTCAACTGACTAATTTTCTCAGATCTATCTGCAGTCACTTTCTTTTTCATATTGCCTACTTGTTTCTTAAGGCAAACGTTTTCTTTTTCTAATACTTCCGTGTTCTTCAAGTTTTAACAAATTTATTTTTTAAAGCTCTATATTGCTTTAATATAACAAGTGAATCTTCTAATAATTCTAAATACGCCTCTTGAAGTTCATTAAGATTAGAATTTACCTCATCGTCGCATTCCTTTTTAGCTAGTAAGCATATATTTGTTTATACTGATGTTTCTAATTTGGAATCATATTTGGACGAATCCAAATCTTCCCAAATTACCATCATGTTCTTTTTGTTTTCTTTACTTTTCTTATATTTTCTTTTGAGCAATGGACATTCAGACTTATAGTGTCCTGGTTTGTTGCACTCAAAGTAGATAATAGAAGTTTTCTCGTTCTTGACTTCGTCTTTGTTATTTTTTTTTGAAAGAAAAATTTTTATTTCCCTTTGTTTTCTTTTTCCACATCCTTCTAATCTTTCTTGAAATTCAAGTATCTTTTGTAGTTTTGGATTTTGAGACATTGATGTATTGTAGCTTGAAATGCCCATTAAAGCTCTATAAAACTCTTCTTTTGATGTCAATGAAGTGTATTTGTGTTTTGTCTATGATTTTCAAACGAGATAGAATATGAACTTGTTGGATATTAGAAATTTTAGGTTAAGGGGTGGTGAGAAATCTATGTTTGTTTGTGTTTTTGTATTGTTTAATGTTTGGGTCTGGGTTCATGTTTCCCGAGAGCAACTCTCACCTATACGAGGAGTGACACCATGACAAAAGACGAACTTTCATCACGACATATTTTTCCCAAAAAGGTTGGAATAAATTAGGAATTTGACGATGGCGTATTTCACTCGAAAGGTGTGTTGTCTGACTTTGGGACTTCACCGCGGCAAGGTCAGAAGTTGACTGTGGCGAACTTTTCTCGAAGGGTCCGCGCAAATGCTCCCATTGTTTTGCCGCGTTGAAACTTTCAGTTTTTCTCGACAATTATTAGAGCGTCTAGGTTTAGGAGTATCCTAGGCATGAAATGGGTAATTTTAAATTTACGAAATGAACATGCATTGTTTTAAAGAAACAACATGCATTATTTTTGTATTGTTTTACATGATTTGAAATTGATTTACACGAAGCATGGACTAAATATTTTTAAATGTTTTTAAATTGAAAGAGTGGTTATGCCCCCTCGAAAGAGAACTCGAGGAGCTATGACTCGATCTTGTTCTCGCCAAGGAAGCATGGATGAATCTTATATCCCACAAGATGTGGGAACACACTTTGCTCCTGATTCTGAGGCACCTATTATGCAACATGAAGTGCCACTGCCTCCTCCTCCTATTCCTCAAGTAAACCCTATGGATCCACAATTTTTTAAAGCCTTTGCTCAGGCTTTCACCTATGTCATAGGCCAAGGGTCACAAGTTCCGGTGCAAGAACTAGTGGAGAGGGGTGGATAGTATGATAAGCTTTGCAAGTATGGGGCTGTGGAATTTAATGGGACTACAAACCCTGAAGAGGCTAAAGCATGGCTGAAGAGGAAAAAGAGAGTCCTATTTCAGATGAAGTGCTCTGATGAGGAGAAACTGGATTATGCAGTTAGCCTGCTTTAAGGGGACGCACTCCATTGGTGGGAATCAGTGCCCCATAGTCCGGTCATGCCATGGTATTGCCATGAAGAGATGTTTTGGAAGTTTTCAGGAAGAAGTACTTCTCGAAATTCTATGTCCAAGAGAAGGCCAGAGAATTCCTGAATCTCACACAGAGGGCCATGAGTGTGAGTGAGTATAAACTGAAGTTCACCTAGTTTTCACAATATGCGATCAACATTGTAGTGAATGAGGAGGATAAGTGTCGTAAGTTTAAGAGAGGACTTCATTTGAGGATCAAGGAGAAATTACTAATACACAATTTATGTGACTACCAACAGTTGGTAGATGTTGCACTGCAAGCTGAGAAACTGGAGAACATAAAGAATGAAATGAGTAGGAAGAGAAATAACTGGGCACAATCTTCAAAGAAGGGAATGAGTGCCCCTATGCCTATGAGGAGTATGAGGAGCCTCCACACTCAGAGTGTAGTGGGAAGTAGTGGCTTTGCTAAAAACAAGCAAGTAAAGGCAATTGCAGGGGGCAATAGAGGGATGGAAAGGAGTAGGAACATAAACCCCCAATGTGAACATTATGGGAAATTTCATAAAGGAGAGTGCTTCAAGTTACTTGGAGAATGTTTTTGATGCAGAGAGAAGGGACACATGATTAAGGAATGTCCCCAAGTATCGAGGCAAGAGGGGTTGTAGTTGCAAGCCCCAAGGAGAGCTGAAATAGTATAAACTAAACCAGTCACTGAGGTGGGAAGTTTTGGAGCGAAAAGGAAGGTTATTCCTCCAGGAAGGCCAAGAGGTCAGGCACAAGCAAGGGTGTTTGCTATGACTAGAGATGAAATAGAAGCCGCACCTAAAGTTGTTATAGGTATGGCTTAGTTATTTAATTCAGAAGTGTATTTACTGATTGATTCTAGCTTAATGCATTCTTTTGTTTCTGCAAGTATGACATTACATGGTGTGAACTTGATGTCATTGGATAGTCCATTTATTATTAGTACTCCTTTAGGAAGGAATGTGATAATAATTCAAGTATATAAAAATTGTAAACCCCTTATTGATAGTGCTAGACTGGTAGTGGATTTACTGCCTCTAGACTTAAAGGGGCTAGACGTTATACTTAGGATGGATACTATGGAGAAATATCATGCAAAGTTAGATTGTAGCTCAAAAAGGTAGAACTTGATCTTAGCAAGGGTGAGAAGGTAATTTTCAGAGGAGACAAGAGAACACGATAACCAAAAATTGTTTAAGCTTTGTTAGCAGACAGGATGATGAAAAAAAGATGTGAAGCCTTCTTGGCATACGTTATGGACATCGATGTGAATGAGGAAAAGTTAGAAGATTTTCTAATTGTGAGGAAATTTTTGGACGAGTTTCCAAAAGACTTACCTGGTTTGCCACCGGTGATGAATATTGAGTTTGCTATCGACTTAATTACAGGTACCGCACCCATCTCCATACCATCATATAGAATGGCTCTGGCTAAGTTGAAGGAGCTTAAGGAACAGTTAGAAGAACTGTTAGAGAAGGGGTACATAAGGCCAAGTTTGTCACCATAGGGAGCGTCAGTTCTGTTTGTTAAAAAAAAGGATGGAACACGGCAGATGTGTATTGACTATCGGAGACTCAACAAGGTGACTATTAAGAACAAGTATCCTTTACCACGAATCGATGATTTATTCGGCCAGTTGTAGGGAGCAAAGGTCTTTCTAAAATTGATCTTAGGTTAGGTTATCATCAGCTCAGGATCAAGGGATCTGATGTGAATAAGACAGCCTTCAAGATACGTTATGGGTATTATGAGTTCCTCGTCATGTCGTTCGGATTGACCAATGCTCTAGCTATATTCACATCTTCAAGGAATATATGGATCAATCTTTTATAGTATTTATAGTTGATATTTTGGTTTATTCCAAGAGAAAAGAGAAAAGAGGAACATAAGAAACATCTCAAAATAATGTTGTGAACATTGAGGGAGAAGGAGCTTTATGCCAAATTCAGTAAGTGTGAATTTTGGCTTCATAAGGTGATATTTCTTGGACACCTAATTTCGAAGGATGGGGTACATATTGATTAGAGGAAAGTTGAAGCAATGGTGAAGTGGCATGCACCAAGGACAGTGGCAGAAGAGAGAAGTTTTTTGGGTCTAGTAGAATATTATAGGAGGTTTATTGAAGGGTTCTCTGTGATAGCTACTCCGATGACTAAGTTATTAAGAAAAAATTAGAAGTTTATTTGGAGTGATGAATGCCACAAAAGCTTTGAGGAGCTTAAGCACAGATTGATAAGTGCTCCAATTTTGACCTTGCCTATAATTTCTGACAGAGATCCTCGGTTTACTTCAAGATTTTATGAAAGTATGCAAGAAGCTTTGGGGACCAAGTGCAGCGCCCCCTCACCGTAGGGCACACATCGGGACGCCCGTAGGTTGCTCCGACACGTATCCCACGATAAAGGTGGACCACCAGAATAGTTTCACTAATATCCACATGGCATCGCAATAATTAAAACCATAACATATCATAAATCAGTAAATTAAAATCACAATATCAGTCTCGAATACAGTCATCCAAAAGAAGATTGACAAGTCTATCAGTCCCCTAAACAAAACCAAAAAGGAAACTGATACAAACATCTATCCTAAGTCATCCTCAAAAGTCCAACCCAGCTGACCGACCTGTGTGCCATCGCTCTCGGTCAGCACGCTCACACGGCACGAAAAGACTATCTCCGGATCTAGGGGTCTACTCTATAAATCCTGAAAAATAGGTTGCAATTTTGGGTGAGTTTGCGAACTCAGTGAGAAACCATCATCGATAGTTCGCTCAAATCATGCATTACGCATAATGCGTACAGCATAGCACGGTAATATTCAATTAACAGTATCATATAACAATTACAGTATTCTACAACAATTTATAGTATCATATCACAATTTACAGTAGCATGCAACAATTTGCAGTATCATATCGCAATTCACATTAATTTATACCATCACGTAATCAGTCATTGTCACAAATCAATCAGTCATGTGTATACAATGCATATGTGACTCTTTACGGTTATTCAGTATTGTGTCCAAGTGCTCAGTCAGTATTTAGTAGGGACGCTTCAGGGATTTCTCCCCTCGGGCTCGAGGCCCGGTCAGTACAGTGATAGAGCTCGTGGCTCTTTTCAGTGATAATAGCAACTTGGGTCACATGTCCATTATCTGATCATGCATTTATGCATGCAATGCAGTATTCAGTGAGTCAATGATATGGCTATAAAAGCCCAGTATTGAAATTCCCAGTGTCATACAGTAGTCCAATCCAATACAGTAAAAGCATACGATCCGATCGTACACATTTCAGTAATCATGCAGTTCGATCATATACATTTCAGTAATCATGCACTTAATCACAGTATCGCAATAATAGCGAACAATTCACGTTCATATAGCACAATCAGTCACATCACAATTAAGCAGTAACTGTACAATCCATTCATGTATCACAATTTCACACAATAGGAGCAATTAGACAATCAGGAATTTGAGAAACCAACTAGGTTAGTCACCTGTAACTTCCGAGCTATTTCCTGGAAGTCCCAGCAATGTCCGTGGAATGACGATCCAACGGCGCCTCTATAACAATTAAATACAGTCCCATTACTAGATGCTCAATTAAACAGTTCAGTAATGCATATGTCTCAGTGAAATTATGTACAATGCATGTTCACGGTTTTCCGGTGCTAAAACCTAATTTTGATATCTTATGCCCAATTCCAACTTCTGACTCAATCGATCGACAATAATCGGTCCATCCCTAAATTTCAGTCAATTTCCTCAATTCGTACTTCCTATAATAATTCCTTATTCGATAGGTCGAAACCTCTATAGAAAATCCCAATTAAACTCCAATTGTCTCAATTCAACACTTAGATCACACTATAAACCATAATTGATCTTGATCTCTATGAATCAGTACCATAATAATTAAATTCCAACTCTCATAATTATCCTCGATTGTAGACCTCTTTCCCTAGTTTGCAACGAATCAGGAATCACCTCAATCGGAGGTCTACACCATAAATTATACCTAATAAATTAACATACATCCAATCTGAAATGCCCCCTTTGCCGCTACCAACTGCCGCTCGCCGCGGCGCATAGGGGTCACTCGTCGCGACGCGCAATCTTCACGCCTCTCGCCGCGACGTCCCGAGGGAGCTCGCCGCGGCGTAACTCTCATTCGCTCGTCGCGGCGAGTATTTAATTAAATTTACTCGTCGCGGGGAGGCTGCCCAGACGTCGCGACGTGCAGGTCGCGCCACCGTCTTCTCCGATCGATTTTTCGCCATTAATACCCTTAAAACCTCCATTAAACACTCCTATCTACCCATACCAACCATAATAAATGCAATAAATGCCATCAATAACAACATTAATACCATAAACTTACCAATCAACGATCGATCCACAATTTCTCACAAATGACCGTAAACCCTAAATCCTTCCAAATCAACGATTAACTCCTCTAAAAGCCTCTCAACCTTCATCAATCATAAGAATCACATTAGCCTTACACAATAAGAAGAAACCATAAGGAAGAATCGACGAATCTCACCAATGAGAAGGATCGAAGATCACTGTGGGAGGAGGAGAAGAGAAGAAACAATTTTTGCTATGCCTTAGGTAATTTCTCTCAAATCTCAAACCTACTATTTATAGACATAAGTCTCCAAATCAGTTCAAATTTCAGTCTCTAAATTTCAATGACTCAACATATTTATTCCTAGAATCACCAATCTAGATTTTCCATGTTGTTTGCCAGTCAATTTCGGAATTCAGAATCGAATTCATCGGTCTCTAAATCAATATCCCGGTTCGAACCCATAACTCTACAAATACCAGAAAAATTCCTATAAATCCTCAAAAACATACGATACAAAGTCCTACGCTTCAATTTCGATTTTCACACTCCATGACTCAATTCTCTCAGTACCATGCGGTCAATCAGTCTGTCACTCAAAATATCCAGTCCGGGTATTTTCTCCCGAATTTTCAAAAAATTTCCTATAAACCACTATCAATTGCCAATCACTCTTAAACTATTCTAAATCAATAATTCAAGCCCAAATGCTCCAAATTTATCAATTAATCACGATCCAGTCAGTTTCCAGTTCACAATCCAATCAATTCATACTCACAATAAAATGCTGGAAAATCATGAATGCATGTACCTAAGAATAAATGCATATGCAAGAAACCTGTTCCTCTATGATCAGAGGCCAATAACATGCTCAATCAGTGAATGCAATGAAACCTATCGGTCAGTTCCAATATTACCATAATACCCTTGCTAATAGTAACAGGATGTTACAAACCTGCTCTGATACCATGTTAGAATTTACAATAGGCCTACGGGGCCATACGAGAAGGAAAGTTAGACTACATATAAGTCTAAGTGAGATTCCATCCTAAAACCAATTGGTGATAGGTGGAGTAGCCCACTAGACTTATATGCTAGTCTTCTTTCCTCTCTTTCTCTAACGTGGGACAAACTCTCACTTTATATTTCAACACACCTCCCTCACGTGTGGGTCTAACACGTGACATAATCTATTAATTCGAGAGGTTAACGACTAACATAAAAACAACCTGCTCCGATACCATGTTAAAATTTACAATAGGCCTACGGGCCCATACGAGAAGGAAAGTTAGACTACATATAAGTCTAAGTGAGGTTTCATCTTAAAACTAATTGGTGATAGATGGAGTAGCCCACTAGATATGCTAGTCTTCTTTCCTCTCTTTCTCCAATGTGGGACAAACTCTCACTTTATATTTCAACACACTCACCTCATGTGTGAATTTAACACGTAACATAATCTATTAATTCGAGGGGTTAACGACTAACATAAGAGCAACCTGCTTTGATACCATGTTAGAATTTACAATAGACCTACGGGCTCACACGAGAAAGAAAGTTAGACTACATATAAGTCTAAGTGAGGTTCTATCCTAAAAATAATTGGTTTTAGGATAAAACCTCACTTAGACTTATATGTAGTCTTACTTTCCTTCTCGTGTGAGCCCATAGGTCCATTGCAAATTCTAACACTAGATGATTGATCTAATGGATATGTAAGTTGCTAAGTACAAAAATTATAAGGGTAACTCCAGCCGCCATTAAGAGGATTCTGCCAGGCCAAGATTCAAGATTTTAGATTTGTATTTTTCCAGGAGAGCAATGTAGTCAACATTAGTGAGTTTAGCATGAGAGATAGGGACTCCGAGACATGATAATGGAATTGAATGTAACTCCATTATCAATGCTCTTGCAAGACCAAAAGAATTTGTAACATCTGAGGAACAATAGAAGTTGCTCTTATGAATGTTAACCTTCAATCTAGATCATCTGGAGATTTAGATTTGAACTAAATAGAGTAGATATAATTTTATGGAGTTTTAAGTTGTATTTAAATTTGAAAGGCTAACGCAAAATTTTGAATTAAATTGTTAGAATGACTTCAATTCTTTTTATAAAATGATATTTTTATTTAATTTTTTAAATGGCAATATTGTGATATATAAATTAAAATATTACAACTTTAAAGCAGTCCAATTCATTAACATAAAAACAACATCAACAATAATAACAATATCTAGTGAGAGTCTCGCTGAAAAGTTATGTCTAGAAAGATCTAGTAGTATACAACCTTATTCCTACTTAATAGAGAGATTATTTATGATATACATACATGTAATTCAAAATAATAATAATATAAAATATAAATAAATGCATATAAATAAAACTATAAAGCTATGCAATGCACTACATAATACAATGCATAAAGAAATTGGTAAAGAGTAAAAAAAAGTAACAAAATACACATACAGGGAAAAAGATAGACACAAGAATAAATCAAAGCATCAAATACAAGAAAGTAATTAAACTAAGTAAAAAATATATAGTATAAATAAAACTATAAAACTATGTAATGCACTACATGATACAATGCATATAGAAACTGGCAAAAACAATAAAAGGTAAAGTAAGAAACTAAATACACATATATGAAAAAAGACATGTTAAAGAATATATCAAAGCATCCAGTACAAGAAAGTAATTAAATTAAGTAAACAATAGGTTTAATCTAAAAAAGAGAGAAAAGTATTACTTAATCAAAATATTTAGACTAAATATAAAATGAAAATTTTGAAGAAAAATGTTTAAAAGACTAATAAAACGAGAATAACATCTCTAAGTGAGATTTTTTATCCGTATTCTAGCATGCTATAGTTTTTTACTACATGACGTGTCTTCAATAAGTTCCAGTAGAGCCATAACGTTCATAATCACTTCCCTCAAGTTTTTCTTAGACCTTCCTTTTTTTCTCTTACAGTCTCTAAGTATTATTTTCTTACATCTTCTCACTATAATATTATAATGTCTCCTTTAAATATGTTTGAATCATCTAAACCTCGTCTCTTTTAATTTTTCATTAATAGTAGTCATCTTCAATTTATTTCTTATCATTACATTTATAACTTTATCTCTTCCAATAAGATTACACATCTTGGTTCTGCCGGATTCTGGCGAGGATGAACGTTGCCGTTTAGATTCATGAAGTCGACTGCTGAATACGAGAATTCTGGCTTGAAGGTTCCTGTAAAACAATGAAGGTACGTCGGGGTTGTTTCCCGATAAGCCCCTCCAACGCTCAAGTCAGTCTTTTGGTGAATGTGAGACCGCCGTATGCAGAGAATAATAGGGTTATGATTGCGTACCTCTATTATTGTGGAATTATACCTTATATATGGAGCAGTAACTAGGTTTAGGTCTTTACGTGTGCATGGAGGTCTCTCACATGCGGACGGGCTGAGGAGAGCGTGGATCGGGCTTGGGCTTGACATAGCCATTAGGTATGAGACTGATCTTTGAAGAATGGACCGATTAGCCCACGAGTCGTTTTGACTAGATTCGGGCCCAGCACGGCCGACCCGACCACATCTAATGAAGCATTCTCGTCTCTATCTCATTAACTTATAACTATGTACTTGTTTGATAGGTCAATACTTCACCCCACATAATATAGTTGGCCTAATCGTTAAACGATAAAATTTATCTTTAAACTTGAGTGATGTCTTCTTGTCACATAAAACTCTTATTGCACTTCTCCATGTAAGTCACTCTAATCTGATACGGTGGATTATGTTTTCATCTATTTCTCTATTGCTTATGATGTTCTAGAACACTCTTTTGATGGTATAACTTTTGAACTAATCTTTACCTCCACATATAGAGTTATTTTATGGCTCGAAAAGTTACAATTTAAGCATTGAATTTTAATCTTGCTCAATTTATAAGTTCTTCAAATCTAACATATCCTTTCAACATCTTAGCTTTACAGTGACATCCTTTTTTTGTCTCATCTACTAAGATAATACCGTTAACAAATAGCATAAAAAGGCATATTCTTTTAAATATTCTTAGTAAGCTCATCAATCACTATTGTAAACAAAAAATGACCAAACAAGGAGCCTTAGTGTGACTCAATATTAATAGAAAAATTTTATATATCTTTTCTTATCGTCCTTATTATAATCTTTGTCACTTCTTACATATCCGTAATAAACATATATATAAGTCACATATACTCACTTAAGCTTTAAATACCTCGACACTATTTCTGTAAATACTATATCATATGTCTTCTCTAAATCAATTAAAACCATTTGTAGATCACTATGTCGTTCTCTATATATTCTATAAATCTTCTAAAAAATGTAAAATTTATGTCATGACCTTCTTGGCATGAAAATAATTCATTAACATACCTAATGACAAATCATATTGGAGTTTGTTTTAAAGCTTAATATTTTTAACTCTTTATAGATTCACATTTTTAAAGTATATTTATATAATTTAAAATCAATATCTTTGGTATTAAAAATATTATTAATAAAAAATTATTTCGTATTTGTTAATCTTTTAATATAAATTATTACATAGCTAATTGTTGAATGATTGAAAGTATTCATATGGATATCCTTACGATATATATCAATTATTGCAGAACAATTCACATAAAAATAACTTACAAATATTTAACAAAAATCTTTTTTAGTATTTTTAAATAATTTTAAAACACATTAATGTGTTATAAAGATGCAAAAATTTCAATGTTTTCATTTCATTTTAATATAAAAACATGTCAAATGAATTCTAATTAGATCACACGTTATATATATTTTTATAAATCAAGTTAAATTGAGTCGTGCAATCTGATTTAGCATTCATTCCAATACAATCCAACACTCCTGTCGTGTTTTGGCTGCTTTGGTTTTTTCCTCCCTCAACCCTAAATCTCACTGACAAACTTTGAACCGATTTCATTTGTTCTACATAAAATCCGTTAAAATGTCGTCTTCTTAAGTTAGGATTGCACATTCGCCGATAGATTTGAGAAATAATTTTAGGCTGAGCCCAAAAAAATGTTCTTCTTCTTAGATAAAGGCTTAATTGGGCTTGATCTGGCCCAATAATTGGGAATGCTTGATTGTATTAAACATGCTGTAAAAATGTTAACAACAATGCAAATCATTGCATTTTGGGTGGGAAATAAGTGTAGGGTGGGAAAAATGTTAACAACAATGGTTAAATTGGGATTTCCAGCATCACAAGGACACGTATAAAATAAGAAAAAAGTGGTAGGGAAGAACTCTAGTACGAGCGACTGGTGAGAAATAAGTGTTTTCTTCTCATTATCAGTGTCTATGACATGAGTTCTTCCTCAATAACTCACTGGAGTTGTTAATAATGGTGATGAACACATCTAAAGTATGCTTATAGGATTTTAAATTATTTGAAATATCTCTTAGATTAAAAATAATTTTTTACTAAATTTTGGGTTAATCTTTTAATACAAATTGTTGCTTAAAAGTATTTATATTAACAATTTACATTAAAGTAGCTTGAGAAATATTTAACAAAACCTTTTTAAAAACACGTTAATGTGTTATATAGAATTGCAAATTATACGAGAAGTCCAAGGATTTTATCTAAAGCTAATATAAAAGCATCTCAAGTATTATATATTGTCCCTGAAATTGAGTTGTGCGACATTCATTCCAATTCAACCCAACACTCCTGCAGTGTCTTTACGTCGGTTGATTTATTCATCCCTCGGGGGTCGGGGCTCACCCCTAATACCTCTCCTTTTTGGGAATAGTTGAATTGAATTTTGGTCTGCCGGATTCTGGCTGAATTGGTTGTTGTCATTCTGATCCATGACTCCGATGTCCGTTGAAGTGATCTCGATGAAAGAGTCTCCTGCAAAACAAAGGAAGGCACGTCGGGGGTGAGATCCCGATTTGCCC
>JANIHY010000009.1:26639776-26651902 GCA_027479065.1 Erythroxylum brevipes
TTATCATTACTTAGTTTGCATAAATAGTATTCAAAAGTTTTGATTAATCAGAATCGATAAAATTCGGTAAAGAATTTAATTTCTAACAAATAGTTCTGAAAAGTATTTCAAAAAGGGGAATACACAATTCAACCCCCCTTCTCGTGCATTCTATATCATTTTCTAAGTGCTGTATTAACGTGTGATTCACTTCACTGAGCCTCATTTATGGTCATAACATAAACTCTAGCCTATGATTGGTTTCTTCGCACCTCAGTCCTCCTCTCGACACTAAGACCTACTGAACTAGTTCTACCTCTACATCGACCCCTCTGTCCAACTCCACTGGCTTTGCTCTGTTGGGTAGTCATCTTAGTTTTTGATCCCCCTCTTATATCAAACTGAGCTCCAACAATGGCAGGACAATCTCTAATTCGGTGCTCAAAAGAGCCACAACGAAAACAAGCTCCTAATAGTGTCCATCATTCACCACCATCCACAGTGCTTATAATTAGGCATCTGTGGTGGTTGCTTACTATAAGTCTATTCTCCAAATGCCTGACCTCTGTCATAGTAACCAAAGCTACCTCTCGGCCTAAACCCTGACTATCTCTATTTCTACTATGATTGAGATGCTACTCAGGCATTTGCTAAATCTTCTATTAGACTCAGCTTGAAATTCACTAGGTCTCTTCACCCTGGACTCCCACCTATACACTCCTTGCTCATCTCTCAACAACTGTTCAATTCTGATTAAAATAGCTCTCAACTCAGTGAAGCTACTTAGGTTGGTGATGACCAATCTCATTCTAATTTCCATATTTAGCCCATCGTCAAACCGCCTAGACTCGTCTTCCTCAATAAAAATCAAAGTCGTGGCATATCCCATCAACTCATTAAACCTCACTTTATACTCAACTAAAGTAAGGTTTCCTTGTTTCAGATCAAGGAACTCCTTCATCTTTCTTCCAGGTATATCTTAGGCCTAAAATTTTCCTTGAAGACCCTCAAAAAGTCTTCCCAAGTTAGTCTACAAGGATAGATCGAGCTACTATGAACAATCTTCCACCACTGATAAGCTAGGCCTTGAAGTAGTGAGACTGCATAGTAAAACTTCTCTTCAGACTCGCAATCCATCTGATCAAAGATCCTCTCTGTCCTCTCAAACCATCCCTCTGCCTCGGCAGGGTCTTTACTTCTATAGAAGTCCATAGCCCCTACTTCCTGAGCTCCTATTTACTCAAGGTTAGCTAACTCTATGTCCTACGGTGGATGACCTATAAGAGACAACAATTAGGAACACTATACTGGACTCTCACAATATATCATATTAATCTACTTCTATACGTCCCAACGGATGCCAAACTATGCTCTGATACCAAAACTGTAGTATCGCACTACCATAGTGCGTATACCCGAACCTCCAGAGGACATTCAAGAACATAACATATGATAATGGCATGTTAGAGCAATCACATTCACTTATTAGGACGTAACACATAATACAAGTATTCCAAAATGATCAAACTCCTCATTTCATATATAAACAAGTATATATATTGTCATTACACTCCAAAATCCATGTATTCGCATTACACAACATCTAAGAGTTTACTATTTAATATATAAAAGTTTCTACAAGAAATGAAATATACAGCTAAAAATAATCTAGCTAGACCGTGTCAACTGAAGACCTTTGATCCATTTAATCCCTAGAGCGCAGGTACTATCCTTTTACTCTATCACTTTAGGAGGTAGAACTCTTTGAACCTAAAAGAGAACGTTTGATTTTTGATGAGTTTGCGAACTCAACCATTTACTACATTATCTATCATGTTTTACCTTAGGAATTACAAACACTTGATATAATCACTTCAAAATAATCCAACCATTCATCTCAATCTCTCATATCAACAATATATGAACATTATATATTACCATACAAACACAATTCAACAATCAATCTCGTGGATACATGTAAGGATATAGATGTAGATTCATATAAGACTCCACTTTCAATTTTATTTTGTTGTGGATACCAAGCTTATTTCAGATATTGTCCTATATCCCTTTGTGGATATTGGGCACACTAACAACTGAGTCTGTGGTTCTTATGCATATTCCGAGCTTTAAGCTCTTTCAAACTGGTCATTTCGGTCACAACTCCTTTATTTGATCATGCATGTTCATGTAATGGAAAACATCACTGCATTTAATATGCAATTGATCACTCTCATTCAATGACATAATAATTTTATCACATTCATCGAACTCAAGTCCGGCATTCAACACGCATTTAAGTACACATATTTCCTTATTCGCATACAATCAACTAGCATTTCCTATACATTCTCGAATAATAACTCCTTGAACATTCAATTGTCTGGAATCATCAATATCACAAATATATCAAGTTGAGAGTTCACATCTAGGTTGACTCATAGTATGCTCCTGATATTTATTGCCTTGACAATCTAGCAATGTCTAGATGTGGTCGCTCAATTTTTGCTTCTACTCTATACAATACTCACATTTATACACGTCACTAAATTATTCAATCATATGAATATTTAATCATGCACATGTATATGTGTCATGTTCAATGCATGCTCAATTGACTTTCCCGGGTATGTATCCTTATTCATAAATCTTGATCATTCATATATCATATCTCATGAAACTTGATTATCCTAAGTTCATCAATCATTCATTCATCAATCCTTTCTTAACATTATTCCTCAAAACAGAACGTTTAATTCACCCAATATGATTTGATAAAACATCTCTGTCTCAAATGACTTCTTACCTCAATCATCTACACTGTTTCCATAATCTTTATCAATCAACTATGTTCATCAATTTTGTTTCAACCATTCTTAACACCTTAATAAGATCAATTTCAATTGTTCATGACATTTCTATAATTTCAATCTCTGTCACACTTTACATTATCAAAATATCCTCCATAATAAAACCCAATGAAATAAGAGGCATATTCATTTACTCCTATACCGTATCCAAATATAAATCTCGTATATACTCAATCATATTACTCACCAATTTAACCACATTATCAAATATGTCCTCACAATAACTAGTCGACATAACCTTTAGAACCTCTACGTATATCACTATCCTTTGTTTCACTTTCCATACATACATTCTTAATCAATTTAGGAGCATAAATATAAAGCCATATTGAAATTGAAATCTCAAACTCACTGATACAATCTTATACTTGATGATAAATTCCGAGTTCAACCCTTCCATTCTACTTTGCATGTACACCTTAAATCTTGTCATTTTTCACCCTGTTCCTATCTTTTCTTCAGTTAATTCATGGAAATATTTTTACATCCGTATCAATTCAAGTACATATCCTCAAAAAATTCTGTTACTTTATTCGTTAACACAACCACAAATACAACATCTATATCTAACATATCGGACTACGTCATATTTTTTATTTCTAAATATCCACAAACTTTCCTCATCTTAGACTCTAACCAAACACCATTCTTCTCATCGTTTCTACTAGTCCAAACTCTTAACACAAGTTCATACATGTGACTCATACGGTTGCAATTTCTGGGATTCTATACTCATCAATACGCTTCTCAAATGGTGAGGAATTAGATGCAGTAGATCCTTGCAAAACTCCTCGTATTCTTTTACGAGGTGGCATTTTACTCCTTTGATAAGACAACATCTTTCGGCTTACTTTCATTTTAATCTTATTTCCTACATGTATGCATGATATGCATGTCACTTAAAGCAACATATCAATTCAACAATACAACAATAAATCACATATCACACTATTTATCCTATAATGCATTCTAAGCCTAGGAAAAAGCCTAAGCTCTAATACCAAACAATGTTGGACCTTGCTTCCAGAGCCCAGCATTCGAAGACAATTAACAGTCAAATCACATTGCAAAAAAATTATTTTTTTAAAACAGTTAACGCATACGCGGAAAGATCGATAATCAAATTGGCCCGATTTATTTAAAACCATTTCAGTCACAAAGATGCAAACATTATTGCACATATTAGAGTTTCGATAATCACTTGGGCCCATTATAGAACATGATGTTTATTTTCAAAATATCTTTACAAAAACCACCCCTTTTGCTTTAATACAAATACAAAATACAAAATACAAACTACACGTCATACCATTGAATGCTTATGCTCAGAATGATTCCAAAATATAAAAAGTTCCTAAACTAACTTAATTACAAAAGTCTTTAACTATCTTGGAGTTCTAATACGTTGCAAGGATCACTAATCTTCTCTTTCTGTACCTGAGGAGGGAAGCATGGGGTGAGCTACACAGCTCAGTGGCTAACATATTTATAGCCATTGGCAATTGACCAAAGTCAAGCTTATGTATATATATATGTCTAGCATTTATACTTTATTCAAGCAATTTAAACATTCATCCATTTTAACTCAAATCACATAACCGCTCATAACACATAACACTCAATATGCTTCATACTTACAATTTTAAAGATGCAATGCCCAACAAATGGCTTAAGGTTTCCATGAAACAGAATGAGAAAACTGAAGTTTACCCCATGAACAGAATAAGTCTATTTTTCAGAGCTCATATGCCACAAGCGGGCAGCCGGGAGAAGGCTCTAGTCAACATGCACGTGATGAACAAAATGGTTCCACTCTCGCCCAAACAAAAGCACAGAATCATGCTCAGAATCATTTTACCAAAATGCTTTTATTCTTTCAAATCTTTTCTTTCTATTTATACAAAATGCCATGACTAATTTCAAGGCATAACATTGATCAAAATCATAATTTAATTATATCAAAGTATCATGCTTCTTTCACGGTATAACAAAATCAAATCATCATATATTTTTCAACAAGTCAAATTCAAACAATTTAACACATATTCACACATAGGCAAGAATTTTCCTAATCACACAATAACTATAAATACATTACCCACCTGATTTCCTTACTTATAGGCTTGGTTAGAATGTCTCTTCTCTTTGCAAATAACCTGAGGTCTCTAAGGCTCTTTCCTGGTGTATCTTTAATGTGTGCTCCATGAGCTGATCTAATTGAAATAGGTCTCTTCACCAAATGAAGAGATCCCTAGCTCACATGGAAGCTCTTCTCATCATCTACCTTTTTCCTTTCTTGATCAACTCCAAAATCTCTCTTATAGACTAAGGAAATTGAAACCCTAGCTTGGTTTCTCTTCTCTCTCTCATTCTCTTCTTCTCTTTATGTTTCTCTCTCTTTTTGATGACATTCCCTTTTCTCTTTCTTTCTCCTTTTCTATTCTCTTCTACTTCCTTCCATTTATAGGCAAGACAACACTTCTTCTTCCAATTATGCCCATCCATTTATGCCTTATGTCTTTTACACGTAAGTGTCTTGCCAAAAGCACCTTTGAATACTCTGACATAACACTTTATTCTAGAAGAATCTTCTCTATTATATTATGTTTCCAATGACACCAAAATTATTCAATTCAGGTCAGTGATTCGAAAGATACACTTCAAACATTTGTGGACTACTCTTATCCAAATCAGCATACTATGCACAACTCCTATCAGAAATTTAAACTTCTTAGAAACTGAATTTGACTTCAACTTCTTCATACCATTTGTAGCTTCGTGTATCTAGTTTATCTTGAAACAAGAATCATCTTATTCGGAGCTCTACTGATCCAGAAATCATCAAAATATTGAAGTATGTTTAGGAAAATATCCAATTGATATCCTTTCTTTGGTTCAATTCATCCCTTTCAAATCAATACCAAGAGCTATGACCTTCAATGGAGACGCAAACAGAAAATGTTAGGAATCTAAGAGTTCAAGAATCACTTCATTTAACTTTGAAATTTAAAACTTTGAAGAAGATCTTGAGGTCAGATTTTATTATTTGAAGGTTCAAAATGAATCAAATAATAAGATTTGACGAAGCCAAAGGAAAAAGAAGATGAATAGAAAAAGACAGAAAAAGTGAGAAAATTGCTATAACTTTCCCTACAAATATCTTATTAAGACGTTCTTTATATGGTTTGAAAGAAGACTTCAAATTCTAAAAATTTCTTGAAGATCTTGAAGCAGATTCTATCTTCTGAAGGATCAAAAATGGAGCAGAAGGTATAAGATGAACAATAATCCAGAAGATAGCAAAACACAGACGAAGTGAAAGACAGAAGAAGCAAAACACAGATAATAGCAAAACACAGAAGAAACGAAAGACCAAAAAAACGAAAGGCAGAAGATAACAAAACATAGAAGGAACGAAAACAGAAGGACCAAAAAGGCAGAAGAAGTGAAAATCAGTAGAAGAAAAAGTCAGAAGAAGCAAAACTAAGAAGGAGCAAAAAGGTAGAAGAAGACGTGTCAGCAAAAGACAGAAGAAGACACGTTAGCAAAACATAGAAGAAGACGTATCAATAAAACACAAAAGAAGACTCGTCAGCAAAACACAGAAGATACAAAACACAGATGATACAAAAGGCAGAAGATACACAAGGCAGACGATACAAAACACAGTGATATGAAGATCTCATGTTACTCAAAACTCGAATCACTAATATGGAAATATTTACTTGTCAAACTAACTAAGGACACCTTATCATCATTACTTATAACAATTGTGGTTGTATTCTTATTATCTCCATCATTTTGATGATCTTGTTTTTTTATCCCTCTTCCACTTATAGTAGAACCTTTTAATGTGTCTTGACTTATTACAATATTAGCATATCTTCACCTCTTTATCACCTCTATACTTTGATCGGTTCTTAGATTCACACCCTTTGGGGCATCTACTCTTGCTCCTTCCCTTAATTTTTGCCATGAAATCCAACACCTTGTTAACTCCCATCTCTTTTCTCCCAATTGCTTCAATAAACATGCTTTCTTTAATTACATCCAAAGAAAGCACTCCTTCAGGAGCTAAATTGCTAATTGTCACCACCAACATCTCCTAGCCATCCAATAGCAAACTCAACAAGAACAAGATTTGAAGCTTGTCTTCAAGAATGAACTTAATTATTTTAAGCTTATCTGATTATATTATGCAAATTACTCAAATGCTCGGACACAAATTTTTCAGCTTTTAACTTTAAATTTACTAGCCTTTTAATCAGAGAGGCCTTGTTATATGAAATCTTCCTTTTATAAAGACCTTCTAGCTTTTTTGTAGCTCAAAAGAATCTGTTTCTTGAGGCACGTAGTTGAACATAATGATATTAATCTATTGTTGAATCATGAATAAAGCTTTTCACTTTATCTTTTCCCATTATCTATTTGACTGCTTGTTAGGTTTTAAAGGAACATCATACTTCACACTTTTATCCACATCAATAGGATCAAAGAGATCCTTACATTATAGAAGGTCCTCTATCATGAGACTCTAAGTAGAGTAATTTGTTCATCTTAACTTGGCCATAAAATTGTTTCCATCTTCTATCATGATGACTCTAATACCATTTGTTGGGAGTTTATAACATAACTCTCTAAAAAATCAACCAAAGATCAATAACAGAAAACACTCTTTAATTTTAATCAGCAAATCAGCATGAGAATAAGAAACTTTATAACAAAAAAACATAATATTTACATGGAAAACCCTCCAATGTAAAAGAAAAAACATCGGGACAAACCTACAAGAAAATCCACTAAATTCAAACAAGAATTTATAAAGTTTAATCCCAAGAAATTGACCCTTTCTCGAAACAATATCTCACCCTAAAACTACAAGTTGTCTCACCAAGTTTTAGGATTGAATCCAAAGTTGATATATCAATTAGCAAACTTTCAAACCAACCCAAAAAAATAAAATAAAAATACGAGAATACTATTCTACTTTCTCTCCCTCTATTTTTCCTAACCTATTTTTAAATATTTTGGCCGCTATACTTAAACCTAAATCTTATATAATCGTCACACATGACTATATATGTTATGACATAGGCAAGCACCTTGCCCTTTACATCCTTCTTCATACGATTCTAAAGACTTACATAGTTCATCGACAAGATTGTGTAAGTAAAGGGCATGAGCATATAGCACTCTACACAACAATGTTTTCCTTGAAAAGCTTGATCCAACCGTCATTTGTCTTATCTTCACTCGTTTTTCATCCTCATAAACCATAAAAGTGTCAATGATCACATAAGGTCTCAAAATAGGGCTAAAAACTTAGCAATCAATTCTCTCTTTTTTTTCCAAAAAATAATTTCCAATTTAATAGATCATAAATTTATATATGTCTACATATTATTAAAAGATGAATGTGAATATGTAAAAGGATCAAAAGGCATAAGTTGACCATGCAATGAAGAAGATCTTGCTCTTCTTATAATTCTTAGAAGTCACAAAATCAAAGCCACATATAACATATTAGTAGCCAATGTCAGGCAAAGCAACAATGATATCCTCATAGGTCTCAGCTGGACCCCCAGTCTTCTTAACTGCAACCTCTTTCTTGTTTTCAATTATTTTGAATATCACATAATGGTGCACCTTCATTTTCTTTAGCTCCAAAAAAGTGTCTTTGTTGTGATTAACAACACTGATACTGGATGATGAAATTAGTTGAAATTTTTAACTCAAATAATCATATCGTCAACATATAGTGTACTTGCCAACAACTAAACATTTTTTGAAGTATTATCTTAAGCATGTTTAAAACCAGAGTCCTAACTATAATATATTTTAAAGTATTATCACAAGAAGATTTAAAAATGTAGTTCTTTCATATATATAATTAATAAATAAGATACCACAAGCCTAATTCAACACAATAATAGGTGATCAAAAAACCATCTTTATCGACCTCAAATTTTCAAGGCCAGAATATGAGCTATGTTTCATGACCAACGAAAAAGGAGGAAGGTTTAACATTAAATGATTTTATCCACAACATTTTTTAGTTGAATGTGTTAAAAATAGGACCATCCATCAACTGAAATACAATCAAAAGACCAACAAAATAAAACCAATTAAATGACAACCACAAACTTCCTGTAAAAAAAAAGTAAAGAAGGAAAAAATCAAAAGCGTGGATAGATACAAAAATGTAATCAGGCATATTTGGAAAATAAAATTATGAAAAAGTGAAAACTAAAACCCATTTCCTCCTATATTTAACAATATGAAGCCCTACTCACACAACCATCATTTAACGTGATTTATAATAAATTTAAACTAATTATATCCATTCATATTCAATCAAGTCTCTACTCTTATCGGTTCATTGTGTGATTGAAATTTTATTGAGTCTCCACATATTATATACCCTAGTCTATCTTCAAATTAACTTGCCTTGACTCATGTTTCGTTCTAATCTAATGAAAACTCCACTTTCCATCTTATGCAGACATGATCAAGCAAAGTTACTTATTCCGATATATTATGAACAATTACACCAAATTAGTTATAGCATAATATTACTAAATTTGACATTTCTAATGGTATGTCTGTTATAACCTATAAAAGAATAAAAGGCAATGGTATTGTTATTTTACTTATTTAAAATGAAAGATGGAGAAAATTTTAATGTAAGAGATTTTTAAATCAAGTCCCTTTTAATTAAATCAATAAATTGTTTATTGACAATGGACAATTTACAAACTTTTTAAGTAAAATTGCAACAACCTGAGTTGAAAAAGAAAATGGACTAATGGTTTTGAGCTTTATAGTATTGGGTTTTATTGAGATCTTTGGTCATTGTACTTGGGATTTCGTATAGAGGTCAATAAATAAAGGGCCATTGTTAGACTGTGGGTTTGGTCTTTGACTTTATTGGATCCTTAGTATAAAAAACTTAACAATTAACATCGAAGATTTTTTAGGTTGGAGTTTATAATAGAATTTATTTAGGTCCACTTCAAATTTTCTTTTTCTACTTATTTCTAATTTTCTTTTTTTCTTGTCAATTCTAAAATCTAACCGTACTTGAGTCCCAGCAGCTGAGTCTATAAATTTATTGGCACACTACCCTTTTTTTTAGTAATAGCAGTCCCTATTTTATTTGTACCAGAAGCTGTTGATTTTGATGAAGTAGTATATAGGTAAGGTAAGACAACTCAACCATGGTGAAGTTTTAGTATCACATCATTAAGACCTAACACCCTCAATGAACATCTATTGCCACATGCAAAATTCAGTCTCTCCATTATAAACAACCTTCCAGTGGAAATGGTTCCTAAAACATAGTTTTGATTTATTTGGATGCCCTTCAGCACCCACTTGACCACCCCGTAGTGCCAAAAGAAGAAACAGATATGATAATGGATGATTTCTGGTTTATAGTATCATTGTTTTAAACACCCACCTAATCTGGTGAACATAGGTTTTGCAATATGAATGACTAATCTATTAGCACTAATCATTTCTTTAAAAGTTGAACTTTAAAGTTTAAGATACAATAACCAAGTACTCCAAACACATGGTTTTGAACAAAAAAGGGGAATTTTTTGTAACATTACATTGTCTAATTCAATTCTATTTCACTAAATATAATGAGACCTACATTATAGGAAATGGAGTTTACCGTTTGACACCTATGCCTTCCATATCGCATCTCTATCTTTTCCACCCAAATGATGTGATAATCCCAATTACAACTAACATTTTCTGCTTTGCCTGACCCTTGTCCTTTTCATCCTAGCTACTACAAGTTTGTGCTCAAAAGCTGATAATTTCTTCTGTTGCTCCCCACAGACCTAACAAACTTCCAATCATGTAAACATTGGCAGCACATTTCTCGATTGGTTTGAAACACACAGAATTAGAAAAAGTAGAAAACAAATGCCGACATGATTATAATTTTATAAGAATCATCAATGGAAATGACAACATCACCTTGAAAATTTATAACCTAAGATACAATAACCAAGTACTCCAAACACATGGTTTTGAAAAAAAAAGGGAATTTTTTGTAACATTACATTGTCTAATTCAGTTCTATTTCACTAAATATCACAAGACTTGCATTACAGGAAATGGAGTTTATCATTTGGCACCTATGCCTTCTGTATCGCATCTCCCCAAATGATGTGATAATCCTAATTACAGCTAACATTTTCTTCTTGCCTGACTCTTGTCCTTTTCATCCTAGCTACTGCAAGATTGCACTCAAGAGCTAATAATTTCTTCTGTTGCTCCCTGTAGAGCTAACAAACTTTCAATCATATTAATGTTGGGAGCGGGTTTCTCGAATGGTGTGAAACACATAGAATAAAAAAAGTATAAAACAAATGCCGACATGCTTATAATTCTATAATAATCATCAATGGAAATGACAACATTGCCCTAAAAATTTATAACTCAAACGACTTACAAACCCCACTCCCTCCCCCTCCCCCTCCCAAAGTACTCCAAACACATGATTTTGAACAAAAAAGGGGAATTTTTTGTAACATTACATTGTCTAATTCAATTCTATTTCAATAAATATAATTAGACCTACATTATGGGAAATGGAGTTTAGTGTTTGGCATCTATGCCTTCCATATCACATCTCTATCTTTGTCTAAACACATTTAAGATATAAACCCAAGAATGAATAAGGGAAAGTTAACCAGAAAATTAAATACCAGTTCTCCTACCCAACTCTTTCACTAAATGTAACATATTCTCAACATCGTGCATAAAATGCATGTTGGAAACTCCAAGTTAAATTTAATCTCACGTGTGGTAGAATAAATATATAACATTTAGGTCGATTGCTTTCCCTAAATTCAATTTAAATTTTATAATATGATTAACATATAAAATACAATACGAATTATGACTCAAACATTATTCTGAAATTTTATCCTTTTTATTTCCCTCAATTCGTCTTTAAAATTGGCTATTCTCAATCACTGTATTTGTACATGTATCCAACATCTAACTATATTTATAGAACATATTGAAAGAACTCTACAAGTGATATAGCGAGGGTTAGACAAGATGTACAAACATGTTTAGAACTTAAACTTATTTATAATAAGTTTTGAACCCTTAAATAATTTAATTAAAATACAAATTTAATTTTAATTAAACTTTAATTATATTTACAATTAATTCTAATTAAATACCAATTAGATTCATAAGATCCAATATCTTATATTGATCTTTATTTAATATATATCTTATATTTAATACT
>JANIHY010000009.1:26690605-26701174 GCA_027479065.1 Erythroxylum brevipes
TTAAATGAGTTAGTTGGGCTTTAATGAGGTAGGAAAGGAAAAGAGAATAAAATGGGCCTAAAGCATAAGTGGGCTTGAGTAGGTTAAAGAGAAAATAAGAAGGAAAGAAGAGGAAGAGAGTTGGACTTAGGGCCTTGGGCTTAAGTGAGATAGTAAGGAGTATGCCGGTGGTCTCCTAAGTAATAGGACGAGTGTCGAATAGCTCAAGTACCGGGTGGAGTTTCGACAAGGAAGCCCAATAAACAACATCTACTCCAAAAGATAGGGCTTGATTTGCAAATTCCTTAATCTTAGTTAAGCCCACTTCTCAATGTCAACCTGTTTCCAAACGGCACCGTCAGATGCAACCGCCTTTACGTAGGGGAAGGAAATATATATCCAACAGGAAAGAAAAATCTGGATGCATTAATCAAATCAAATCAAATCAGCAACTCTTCTGATTTTTCCTGCAACTTTTCACTCTTCGTCTCCCTCACCGTTTGCGATCAAAACAACAATATGGCAACTGCATCAGGTATATAGTTGTTTTATTCTTCTATTTGATTTAGTTTCGAAATCCCTAATTGATGGGAAAAATAATGATTCGGTAATGAAATTTCTGGGGTTTTGCAGTTGCATTTAAGTCGAGAGAGGATCATAGGAAGCAAATTGAATTGGAGGAAGCTCGTAAAGCGGGGCTTGCACCTGCAGAGCTTGACGAAGATGGCAAAGAAATCAATCCCCATATTCCTCAGTATATGTCCTCTGCCCCCTGGTATCTTAATGCTGAGAAACCTGTAAGTTTGTTTTATTGCTTTTCTTATTTTTCAAAAAGTGAGGATCTTTCATATCATTGCTTTGATGTTTTGTTTCCTTCTATTTGTCATCCTGTAGAGCTTGAAACATCAAAGGAAGTGGAAGTCGGATCCCAATTATACAAAATCATGGTATGATAGAGGAGCTAAAATTTTCCAGGCTGAGAAGTACAGGAAGGGTGCCTGTGCAAAGTAAGTTAATACTCTCCCATTTTTCCTTGTTCAACGCTTGCTTGACTTCTTTTTGGCAGCATTATAACTCAAGGATTGGCGTTCGATTATGCATTATCTTGCTTGCTTGTTTCAGCTGTGGAGCCATGACTCATGATGTAAAGTCGTGCATGGAAAGGCCCAGAAAAGTTGGGGCAAAATGGACTAACAAGCACATTGCTCCTGACGAGAAAATAGAGACCTTTGAGCTTGATTATGATGGTAAGCGTGATCGGTGGAATGGGTATGATACAACTAGTTATGCCTATGTGGTTGAGAGATATGAAGCACGGGAAGCAGCTCGGAAGAAATATTTGAAGGAAGAGCAACTTAAGAAATTGGATGAGAAGAATAACAACCAGGATACTGAAGCTGGGGTTAGTGATGAGGACAATGATGTAGACGATCTAAGAATTGATGAAGCCAAGGTTGATGAGAGCAATCAAATGGACTTTGCAAAGGTTGAGAAACGTGTGCGCACAACAGGTGGTGGAAGTACAGGAACTGTAAGGTCTGGAGGATTTATATGTTTTGATTTCTTTTGTTGGACAAGTACTTATATCCTCCATGGATTGTTGTTCTTGTGTGTGGCTGTTGCTCTTACACTGCGTGAAAACTTTATGCAGGAACTTGCGTATAAGGGAAGATACAGCAAAGTACCTTTTAAATCTTGATGTGAATTCAGCCCACTATGACCCTAAAACTCGTTCAATGCGTGAGGATCCTCTTCCAGATGCTGATCCAAATGAGAAATTCTATGGGGTAGGTGTCAAAGATATTCTGGTGGAGCCTTATCTTGTATTCCTGTTTTGATGCAACCGTTCCAAAACATTTATTTCTTATCACGCAGGGAGATAACCAACATAGAAATAGTGGTCAAGCTTTGGAATTCAAACAGCTCAACATCCATGCTTGGGAAGCCTTTGATAAGGGACAAGATATACACATGCAAGCAGCTCCATCTCAAGCTGAGTTGCTGTATCAGAACTATAAGGTAATAAAGGAGAAAATGAAGACACGAGCTAAGGACACCATTTTTGAGAAGTATGGTAATGCAGCTACTGAAGAAGAATTTCCGAAAGAGCTTTTATTGGGTCAAACTGAAAGACAAGTTGAATATGATCGAGCTGGGCGAATTGTTAAGGGACAGGTATATTTTATTTTATTTTTTTGCATTGGCGATTTAGCTAGGATATCCAACTAGGCATTTGTCGACTATTCTGTTTACATATGCCTAGTTGAAAGGAGAAAAAGGTAACAGTTTTTGGTTAAATATCAATGGTCATGTTATAATTGTGGGGGCGGTACTGTATCTAGTTGCATCTAGAAAATCTTTGGCTATTATAGTGATCTGTTTTCAAACTCCCATGTTTTTTATTCAGATGCTTAAGCATCGTGTAATTATAATGCTATATGCAATTCTCTTAATATCCTCTTGCATATTAATTTATCTCTTGTGCAAATAGGAGATATTACTTCCTAAAAGTAAGTATGAAGAAGATGTTTACATCAACAACCATACAAGTGTCTGGGGTTCATGGTGGAAGGATCATCAATGGGGCTACAAGTGCTGCAAACAAATGATCCGGAACAGTTATTGCACAGGTGCTGCCGGAATCAAGGCTGCTGAGGCCTCTGCAGATCTCATGAAAGCCAATATTGCTCGGAAAGAGGCGGAAGGTACATGTTTTGACTTTATTTATCTCTGCTGTTGTTTTTCTTGTTACACTGCTATCTGTGACTGCCTTAGTTATTTTCTGTGCTTGGTGTTCTTGGAACTAGAAGTCATGGTCCGTTGAAATCATTTTCATTTTGAGGATTTTATCTCACTTATATCTATATTAAATATTTTGCCTTATTTGTTTAGCTAAAGTTATTTATTTAGTTATTTTAAAATGAATTTGCGTCAGATTCACCTGCTAAATTGGAGGAGAAAAGACTTGCTACTTGGGGAAATGAGGTCCCTGATGATTTGATTTTGGACGACAAGTTACTTGCTTCAGCACTTAAAAAGGTGAATGTGGATTCAGCCTCTTGAATAATGTTTCTTTGTTTCATAATCTTTGCGTGATTCTTTATCCTTTTTGTCCTGGGAAAGGATGATTTGACATGGTTTCTGATACCAGATTGAGGCTTGTAATTTTGGAGCTCTTAAGAACATGCATTCTAGGAGGTTGTAAATCTTCTTCTGATGAAGGTTGTTATTTGTTCTTTTGTAGGAGGATGATAGAAAGAGAGAGGAAAAAGATGAGAGGAAGCGCAAGTACAATGTCAGATGGAATGATGAGGTACTGCAAGCATTTTTATTTTGATTTTGACAGATCGGGCAGAATTGTGAGTTGTCTCAACGGTTCTTCACAATTGCAGGTTACTCCCGAGGATATGGAAGCATATAGGATGAAGAAAGTTCATTTTGATGATCCAATGAAGGACTTTCTACACTAAAGCTCTGATATGTTTTAAAGCCAGGGTGGGAGCTCCATGTTGACTATACGACCTTGGAAGGAGCTGTGGCTTCCAGTGTTTATCTCAGCTTAACTTCTGCGCATTACTGTGAGGTTTAGTTGTGTGGCATCACCCTCTGGAAAATGCTTTTAGAGCTCTATGTCGGATTGATGCTTTACTGTGTTGCAATATAACTCATGCGTCGATGGTGGCGCCTGAAAGTTGTTCGAGGTCCTGTGGAATATTTATCCTCTTATGTAGTCGAGTATTTGCATGCATTTTGGAAAACCTATATAGTTGTGCAATGCATTTAGCGGTGTTAAGTCTGCAGCTCAATCCTGGAACTAGTATTTTGGACACAGTATAGAACGTCTCCCTATGTATGACAGGATATGCTTGGGAGCCTCCAGTCACTCCTGAGCCCCTTGTACAGTTATTTTGTTCTTCCGATAAAGTAAAAGAAAAAAGTCGAGTGACTTTGAGAAATCTTTCTTGTAGAAATTGTTAGTTTATGATAAGAGAAGAAAAGCTAAATAACGTTTGCATATCAAGCAACTTATTGAGAGACGGGACGAATGTTTCTGATGCTGGTTTATCTTGATCAAATCTCCTAGATTTCAGAGAAACTAGATTTATCCATGTTTCTTAGATATTATTAAATAACGCTTGCCCATGTAACATCTTATTAATTACAAGCCAAATGGCAACATAACAATGAGAAGCTAGGCGAAAATCCCAGACAAGGACCTACACGGTACAGCGAGTTCGGGATAGCATGATATCATCTCCTTAAATTCTAGTCCGGATTATAGCCTGCTCGAGATAAAATTAGCGCAAAACTCAATACTTAATAAACACAAGTCATGTGTTATGCGTGCATAATCATGTGTGTTAATTAATTGTTATTCATTCTTATTCTTTAATTTTAGAACATAAAATTAACATTGAGTTAGTGGGTAGTTTAATCAAATTAGTAGATAGTTTGATTTCGTTCTTTCATGTTGTTAATGAGATTGTTTCCCTAATTTTTCTCATTCTATATTCATGTAAAGCTATTATAAATAGCTGTTGAGTTAATGGATTGTAGATTCTGAATGTTCATACCATGTAACCGTAGATGATTCTTTGTTTTCTGAAGTACGGGATCATAGTAGAGATCAAGTCATCATTACTGTGGATAATTCATCTTATTCAGTAGTTAAAAAGGGTGATGTGATTATTGAAACTGGTGATAATGCAACCAAAAGCTTAAAGTTGGATGATGTATACCATGTATCAGGTTTGACTAAAAATCTAGTTTCAGTTCCTCAAATTACTGATTCTGGAAAGTATGTCTTGTTTAGTCCTAATGATGTAAAGGTATTGGAGAATGTGGAATTTTTTTTTGCTGATGTACTTCTTACTGGCAAGAAGAAAGGATCTTTGTATGTTTTATCAGTAGGAGAAGCTTATGTGAAAAAAAAAACTAGTCAAACTAATAATCCTGCAATTTGGCATGCTCGTTTGGGACATATGGGCTACCAAATGTTACAACAGATTTATTCCAAAAGCTTAGTGGATGGCATTTCAACATTGAAGAATGTTTGGGAAGATGTGATTTGTCAAGGCTGTTAATTTGACAAATCACATCATCTTCCGTTCAAAATGTCATCAAATCGGAGATCCATACCTCTTGAGTTGGTGCATACAGATTTGATGGGACCAACAAGGACACCAAGCTATAGTGGACATCGATATGTCATGGTATTTGTGGATGATCACTCAAGGTTCACTTGGGTGAAGTTTTTGAAGAAGAAAAGCTAGGCTTTAATCAAGTTTATGGAGTTTAAAGATGATGTTGAAAAGGAGCTTGGGAAGAACATAAACTGTCTTCGCAGTGACAATGGTGGTGAGTTTATGTCTGATGAATTCTTTAAATTTTGTGATGATCACAGCATTGCTCGCTAGATAATACCCCACAACAAAATGAAGTTGCGGAAAGGAAGCTCCCTTATTTGGCTTCAATGTTTCTTTCATGGTTGCATGACAAAAATTTTCCTTGGGAGCTTTGGGAAGAAGCTACACAGCGTGCTTGCTATGTTAGCAACAAGTTGCCTCCTTGGCTAGGTACATAAAAATATTCTTTTGAGCTATTGTATGGTAATAAGCCTAATGTGAGTCATTTAAGGACATTTGGATCTATTTGTTATGTCCATATTCCTAAAACTAATAGACCCAAACTTGACCCAAAAGCAAAGAAGTGTGTTTTTGTTGGATATGACTCACATAGGAAAGGATGGAGGTGCATGGATCTAGAGACAAAGAAGTATACTACTTCTAGAGATGTGGTGTTTGATGAGATATCCTTTTTATTTTCTGCTCAAAAGTTTGTGGTCCTTTGTGATAGTCAAGGAAACTTGGAATCTTTATTTCGTGAAATGCAAGCACCAAATATTAAGGAAGAAGAGGATGTTTCCCTAGTTCAAAATGTTGAAAGGAGAGATGCTGATGAGCAACATGAAGTAAGAAGGTCAACAAGGGAGAAAAGGCAACCAAACTACCTTAAATACTATGAGGTAGCACTCAACAATTGTACTGTGACTTCTTGTTTCTTTATAGGAGCATTTACTACAGAAGAACCAGGAAGTTATGAGGAAGCTAGGGGCTGTCTAGATTGGGAGAAAGCCATGCAAGAGGAAATTGATGCTTTAAACAATAATGGGACATGGGATTTGGTACATAGGCCAGAAAAATGCAAGCCATTGACATGCAAGTGGGTATTTCGTTTGAAGGAAAAAGTTGATGGCACCATTGATAGGTTTAAAGCTCGCTTAGTAGCTCATGGTTTCTCTCAATCTTATGGTTTGGATTATGAAGAAACATTCAGTCCGGTAGCTAAAATGGTCACTGTAAGAACTCTCATCTCTCTTGTGGCTTTTAGAAGTTAGAAATTGTGGCAGCTAGATGTTAAAAATGATTTCTTGTATGGAGAGTTAGATCGTGAGGTGTTTATGGACCAACCTCATGGTTTTGTTTCTAAGCAATTTCTAATTCATGTTTGCCGGTTGAAGAAAGCATTGTATGGTTTGAAGTAAGCACCTCGGGCTTGGTATGGTAAGGTAGCATCATACCTTAACTTTTGTGGTTTTAGAATTTCTGATTCAGATTCTAGTTTGTTTATTAAATTAGATTCAAGTGTGCTTCTCTTGGTATTATTATATGTTGATGATATGATAATAACCGGAGATAATGAGTTAGAAATTTTTATTTTGAGGAGTGACTTGGCTGTCCGTTTTGAGATGAAAAATTTGGGGAAAATTGGATGTTTTCTTGGTTTGGAAATTGAAAAGACAGGTCAAGGTTATTTCATTTCTCAAAGAGGTTATGCAAGGAGCCTTCAAGATCGTTTTAGCATGGGGGAGTCAAAGGAGAAAGCTACTCCAATGGAATCACATCTTAAACTGAAAAAAGATGAAGGAAAATTATTGAAGAATGCTAGGAAATTTCAGCAACCTGTTGGTAGTCTAATTTATTTAACTATCACAAGACCTGAAATTTCATATTATGTTGGAATTGTCTCACAGTTTATGCAGGAACCTAGGATTCCCCATCTTGATGCTACTAAGAGGATTTTATGTTATGTAAAAGGAACCCTTAGCTATGGACTTTGGTATAAAAGATGTGATAATTTCTTCTTGAGTGGATTCATTGAAGTAGATTAGGTAGCAGATACTAATGATCGCCATTCAACTACAGGATATTGTTTCAATACAGGTTCAACAGTGGTTTCTTGGTGCAGTAAGAAGCAAAACATCATTGCTTTATCTATTACAGAGGCAGAATATGTAGCTGCAACTATGGTTGCACAAGAATGTATTTGGCTGAAAAGGTTGATTGAAGATATGGTGTATGAGATTGACTATGTTGTGCAAATCAAATATGATAATGAGAGTACCATCTAGCTTGCATCAAATCCTGTCTTTCATGTTAGAACAAAGCATATTGAGGTTCGTCATCATTTTGTTCATGAGAAGGTATTGAGTGAAGAAATTGAGTTGGTGAACGTTCGTACCAATGATCAAGTAGCTGATATTTTTACCAAGACTTTGGTGAAACCAAAGCTCCAATACTTCAGAAAGGCTCTTGGGGTTATTGATGTTGGTTTGCACTAAGGGGGAGTGATACGTGTGTTAATTAATTGTTATTCATTCTTGTTCCTTAATTTTAGAATATAAAACTAACATTGAGTTAGTGGGTAGTTTAATCAAGTTAGTGGGTAGTTTAATTAAATTAGTGGGTAGTTTGATTTCCTTCTTTCATGTTGTTAATGGGATTGTTTTCCTAATTTTTCTCATTCCATGTTCATGTAAAGCTATTATAAGTAGTTGTTGATTATTTAATAAAAGATGCAATATTCAAGATAATTTCTTTGTGTGTTTATCTCTTTCATTATCTTTTCCTCCCAATTTTTTTTGTTTCACATCAAACTGACACCCTCACAGATGTCAATGCCCTTATTAACTATAAGAAGGAGTGGATTGTTCCCATCATGCAATAAGGAATATTTGCCTGTTGTCTATTGTTCGTCCGAACTATAGAAAAGGTCTTTGTGACATCTAACAATTCCTTGCATCTTATATTGGAAGAAAGACATTTTAGATAAGGTAATTACAATGATAGAGACATTTTCTTCAAAAATGTTTATTATGTTCTAAGCTTAACAAGAAATCTTGTTTTAGTTCCTCAAATGATCTATGAAGGTATGCTCTCTTTGGCCCAAATGATAGATGAGGTCTTTCAAATGTAAATCATATTGCAACCAATGTTTTGTCTAGTTCAAAAGAAGAAGAAGAAGGGATCATTATATGTGTTGTCTAGAAATGATGCATATGTTGCCAAAATAGGTCAAAATGAGAGCTAGCAAGAAATTTCTTGATGGCATTTTTATTTTAAAGGATATTCACTATAATGATGTTTGTCCTAGCTATCAATATGGAAAGTCTCATCACCTTTCAAGAACGATGTGGAGAAAGAATTTAAGCTACTAGTAAAGTGTTTGTGCAACTACATTATAGGTGAATTTATTCCGAATCAAATTCAAAATTTTTGCAGAGAACATAGATTCAACTCTAAAAGACTTTTCCATAAACTTTGCAATAAATCGGGGTTATTAAACAAAAACATAGGATTCAACATTAATATACTTGTCCATAAACCCCACAATAAAATGGGGTTACTAAGTTCACTTATTTAACATCTATGTGCTTATCATGGATCCATGCAAAGAATCTTCCAACAGAGTTATGAGTTGCAGCTTTTCATATTGTTGCATATGTTATAAACTATTTGCCTATATAGCTAGGTACAAAATCATCTCCTTTTAAACTGTTATATCATCGCAAACTCAAAGTCAATTATTTCCAAGTTTTTGGTCTATTTTTTATGTTCATATATTGAAACATAATTGAACTAAGCTTGACCTAAAAGGCCAAGTAATGCATTTTTGTTGGTCATGACACTCATATGGAATGATGGAGATGTATGGATCCAAAAACAAATAAAGTTATTATTTCTCATGATGTGGTGCTTAATAAAGTAAGTTTGACGTAAATAAAGACAATCGTACAATTGATCTTGCACTTTTTTTTCTTCTGATGATGATTATGCACTTAATAGTAAGGGGAAATATTCCTTTATCTTATGTAAACATTCAAATAGAAGAAGATACAAAGTTTGTCTTAAGAAAATTGACGCGACAAAGAAAGCAACTTGGTTATCTTAGCGATTATGAAGGAAAAACGTTTTTCTCTTCTATCTTGATTTGTCATGGGAGATTTATGTGAAAATGAGCCTAATCTTATAATGAAGCAAAAGCAATTCCTAAATGGGAAGATGCAATACAAGAAAAAAATTTAGTTTTAAACAAAAACATGTGACAGCTTGTACCAAAAACAATGGGTGGTGATCTGGTAATCTGTAAAGAGGTTTACAAATTAAAGAAAAAGCTTGATGGAACAATTTATAGATGGTCTTGGATCTTTGATTTACTTCAATAGTTTTCTTTGTGAGAAGTGTGAGCCCTCCATAATTAATATAATTGTCGATAATTCCTCAATGGCCTCCTTATTTTGCTCCTCCTCTTCTTGTTCATCTTTCTTATCTTCCTTCTCTTATTAAAAAAATAGTATCATCCTTTTCTTCAACCTTTAGTTCCTTTTTATTCCATAATGTCATCGTATCATATATTCCCCTAAAATTGGCTCAGTGTATCGAGATAAAACATGACTATGATTTTATAAAGTGCAACTTTATTTAAAGTAATGGACTGGATAAGAACAATTTAAAGATGTTGATACTCCTCTTGTTGCTATTGTTACAGAAATCTAGATGAATCATGATCTTTCAATGCAAAGCTGTAGTAACTGCTCCATTTTGTATTAGACGTATTCTAATTATTCTCTTAGTAATATAGTCAAGATTATGATGAAACTTTCAGCCTTGTTAGCAAAATGATAATAGTTTGAACAATTATTTCTTTAGCTATTAGTAGACACTAGAAATTATGACAACTATATGGAAAAGGAAAAGCTTTTCTTTATAGAGAGTTAGATTGAGATATCTTTATGAAACAACTATAAGGATTTATTTCCTTAAAGTTTTCTAATTACATGTATTACGTCAAGAAGGCATTTTATCATCTCAACTAAGCTTCATGTGCTTGGTATATTAAAATTACTCAATTTTTTATTTTTGTGGTTTCAAGTTTTTGGCTACTGATCCATGATTATTCATCAAGAAAGCATCTATTGTACACATTATACAACTTATTTATATAGATAATATGATTATTATGGGAGATAAGGATGTTGAAATTAATTATCTTCAAGATGTTTTGTCTGTTCATTTTGAAATGAAGAGTTTGGATGAAGTAAGTTGTGTTTTTAGGTTGGATATCCAAAGATTAGATGGTTATTTTTGTTTCTCAAAAACAAAAATGATATACTGTAACACCCCACTCCCGAGTAACCCGAACCTGATATCGTTGATGATATCCGAGTCCGTGTCCCGCGAGGGTGGCGTACTACATCAGTCGATTAAAACTCAGTATAACATTTTCTCCTCTCTTTTTTTTGAACCATTC
>JANIHY010000009.1:26907763-26918508 GCA_027479065.1 Erythroxylum brevipes
AATTTTAAAATGTTCTTATTCAACTATTTCAGTCATTCTTTTCGCAAAATTCTGTTATAAACTATTTTGTATTTATATTTTATTTTGAACACCTCTTTATTATCCTCCTTAATATATTTAACTTCATCAAGTCTCATTTTCAATTAATTTCCCTTTGTAGTATATTCATCATATTTTGCATTTAACAATTATAAGCATTTTTATTGATTATACATATTTATTCAATATGAAATAAAGAGATTTAATGAATATCTATGTTCTTATTTCAACCTACATAATTGATTTTTTAAATTATATTTTTTAAACCAAACAGTTAAAGTCAAAATCTCATTTTGTGAGGGCATGCTTTTTAAAAAATATTTTCACAAAAGATTGTCTTCATGACTTAAACTTGTATTTTTTTTTTTTTGGTTAGTCAACAGGTGTTCTAGACGGATCTCAACTATAAAAAAACATCTTTAAACCATTCACACTTAGATTAATTTTCGCTCGAACCGGGTAGGTCTCTTGTAGGAGACAAAATTCTGACCCTAAATTTTAAACAATTGCATACATGAGAAAAGTTCGAACCCACGGTCTCAAAAAGTTACAAGTTTAACCCAGAGTGCAAGTGAGATGGTAAGAGGCAACTTATAACGTTTTGATAACAAATAAGCAATTTCACCGATTGCTCTAAATCTCCCTTCAAAATAGGAAAGTAAATTGTCCCTTAACCCACTTAATTGGACATATGACTTTGATAGTTAGTACCCATGGTTAAAACACACGGAAGAAGTTGAAAACGAGTTAAACTAAAAGTCCACTTTCAAAAATACCAAGTCTGGTTTTAATTAAGGAAGTAACCATTGAGTGTTCTCCCCTTGTACCCACGAGGAATTTTGAGATGACCTCAACAAAAGCGTTACTTCTGTGGGCCATCACGTACCTGAAAAGGATGTGTTCATATAAAACATAGGGGAGGACAAACAGATAGAAACCTATACGAAAATATGAAAATGACGCAAATCCTTTTAGAATTTTGAGGTTTAAGGAGATAATCATATGAAGCTAAAATATTGACAACGAACAATTCCTGTACACTTCTGCAGGTCTTTGGGACCAACGCAATGTCACTTCATTAGTGATAGATATATAAGTCTGTGAACCTGTTCTTCTATCCTCTCCTCCTCACCATCTCAGAGTTTGAATATAACTCCCTCAAAAACTTAAAAAAAAATGGGATCTACAGCAAACGAGAAGGATGTGCTTAAGTTGGTGCACCCAGGTAGGCACGTGGAGATTCACAAAGAACCTGTAAGTGCATCAGAAATCCTGAAGAAGAATCCCAGGCACTCTGTTGCTCGACCTGATGTGTTCCGATACCCGTGGATCGTGGTTAATCCCAAGTCCCTCTTAAATCTGGGACAAGTGTATTTCATTGTTCCAAACCGCACAATCTATCAGTTGCTAAAAGCTCACAAAGAGGGACAGCATCCTCCAGGACCAGGAAAAATGCAGTCTTTAATGAATCATGTTGACCAAGAAGTTCCGAAGCTATACAGGACAAAATCAGACGCTGGGACCCGTCAAAATTATCGGCGAGGCCTAAAGCAATCACCTCCAAGCACATACTATAACTGGACAGCCTCCCAGGAGCATGAAGATGAGGAGAGTTTTATAATTCATTCTAAAGTTGAATCTTGGCTAAACCAAGAACAAGAAGAGAATTCAGCAGCGGATTCACCTTCAAGCAGAACAAAGTCTTATGACAACCAGCATCATTCTATTGCCACTGAGAAGCATTCAGAATTTTCAAGAAACAGGAATGGGGATTTAGAGGTAAAGACTGCCAGAGAGAAAACCAAGCTAAAATCCTGCTTGAGGAAACACGACAGCCCTCGTAAGTCGCGTCTACTTAGAGTTTCCTTTCTCTTGCCCGGCAAGGATGATGAGCAACAGAGGAAAAGCACATCAGCTCCAACAGGGTTTCTTCCTAACTATCAATGCAGTTTCGTGAACCAATTCGTTCACCCTACATGCCTGAAACCTGCTTTCCACATAACTAGACATTCTGTTTTAAAAGCATCATAAAGCACTTGATGTGTATCTCTCCTACATATCTAGCTTTAGACATCAAACAGCATGCAGTTAAAGTGAAGCTTATGTTGCAAGTCATAATCTCATCTTCTATCTAGTAGTGTACATGATATCATTTTCTCTCAATTTATATACATATTCACTTTAAATGTTCTTAAGATCTCTGTGTAACTGACTGAATTATTCCACATAAAATCCAGTAGCATTTCTGGTTATCATCATGATGCGTTGACACTCAGGGAAGAGCAATAAACAAACCAAACGTTCCGGAATAATCCAGATAGAGTTTTGGTTGCCGTGACGTTGCTGCTTAAAGATGTGTAATCTGGGGTGTTGGGTTTCATAGACAGAACAAGCGGGAAGGCAAGTCAAGCAAACTCAAATTGGAAATGAACATTTTCTACAAATCTATAATCCATGACAAGATGTCAAACAACTCATTAAATACATTAAGGTTCAAACAACATCAAATTTGTATCCAACAAAACTTACAACTTGAAGCAAGACGTTCCTCACCAACTCAATGGAATCATATACAAGGTGGCCAAGTGAGCTTATACAACTAGAATAAGACCAGTAAGATCATGGCCTGCAATTACTCATCAAGTACAGAAAAAAAAAAAAACATGTAAGATGTATTAACTATTCAGTGCTGGCACATGTTCTCTCAATCACCCTAGAATCTGTTCTATGAGAGTGCTTTGAGGGAGAACTGGATCCTCTTGAAGAACTATGCCCAAAGAAACTCAGCTTACCAATTTTCTTTGAGAAAGAACTCATGAATTTACGTGAATGAGACTTGTGGAAATCTCTCTTCATGCATACATGTTCCTTCTCTAGATCATTCAATCTCATTCGCAGCCGAGCTAGCTCAAGCTTTAGTTCTCTATTCTCTCGCCTCAGTGATGCATAATTATCACGTGGAGACATTGCCGCACTGAGTGCCCCACTGCTGATCCGCCATGATTGGTGCATTGGTTTGTGGTCGTCATCGGTATAAGAACAACACAATGCATTTCTGAGCCTAATTTGCTCAAAATAAAGCACTTGCACAATAGCTTGGAGAGGAAGGCGTTCATTCTGAGCAGCATGTGCTCCAGCATCCTGTGAGAGCTTTTGGAAATCAATCAGTTTGCAGAGCCTCTTCCTATCTGAATCTGATAAACCCTGATGGGCCTGGACATCAATCAAAGCGCAAGAAAATTTAGAAAGAAACAGCTCGTAATGAGCTAATTTTGCACCTTAAAATAAAGCAAACTTCAGTTCCTTTATGTCGTTCACACTGCTGAAACACTCCACAATGTGAATAGTGCTTCCTACTTACTGGATTAATTTGTTAGTAAAAAGCAACTTCCTAAACCAATATAAAGAAAAGTTGTGCACACCTTCAAGTAAATATCAATTGCTCGATATAACCCATCGTGAATGGTGCGTGCATGTGTTGGTAAAGTCTCTGCAATGACCATAAACTTGGAAAGCTTGAGGTTTGCATCAGGAGCAATTTCAGCAAGGTAATTGTCCACTAACTTTGCCACTTTAAATAATGCCGTTTGAGATGGTGAGTGAGGACTATCACACTCAAAAACAGAAGCATCTTCCATGTCATCTTCACTGTCATCATGCTGGGAGAAATTTACCAAGATCCTATGAACTGTGTCAACATCAAATAAGGTATCACCTGCATGCCGGAAGGATGGTATCAAAAGGTCATCAAGAGTTGCAATATCCAACTGGGAACCAATACGCCTCTCTAAATCAAGCCTACATCCAACTGAGCAATCAAGCATTACTGCACTTCGCAACAGGCCAAAAAGAAAATTGATTGGAACAGCTAGTTTCTCAACAGGCAAAAGGTTAACAATTGTTTCAACCACAAGCTTTTCATGTTCCGTCGATAGCAGATCAATTTTTGTCTGGCTAGATGGATTCCATAAGCTAGACTTCTTTGTCAACTCCTTCTGAGCGTAGCTTACAAGTGATGCACCAATACTCTCAGGACGGACCCCACGACATTTCATGGCTGTCATGACTCTCTGGTACAAGTCAATCCGGAGTACAGAAAGATCTTCTATCCACCAATCCCCATCACATTTAGCATGTCTGTTCATGTGCAGCCTCCCAGAGCTGCTATACTCTAGGCGTGAGAAGCTTGAAGCAATTTGTTCAGCACAAGCTTTTGAGGCTATTGAGTCTATGCAACGGCCCACTATTTTCAGCTCATCTGCAAGAGGCAGAAGGTTCTCACATTGTTGCAAAACTTCAACACACATTTCAAGGTTTCTACAAACAATACTCTCAAGATATTCTTCAACACGGGAACCAAGATTATCTTTTGAAAACTCCTCAGTCATTTCAAGGTAATCAGATATGCAACAAAGCTGAGCAACATTTGCAGATGTGATCTCAAAGTTTATGCCATAACAGAATTTTGCAGCCAACTCAAATGTCTCTGCTCCTCCAGGTAGATTAAGGAGCTCCACCCTCGAAATATCAGCATCTCTGTGCTCTGCAACCAATTTCCGAATTCGTCCACTTCGAGAGACGAGAGGGAACTAAAGATTGTACTGAAATTATCAGAACCAGTATAGTCCACATCTTTATATGTAAAAAAGAAAAGAGAGAGAGAGGAACTAGATATGCTTTAGATTTGCCACCTTAAAGTGCATTAACAGAAAAATAGCCCATTTGATATGTCATTGATGGCAGATAACATTTATCCACTACACATTTTTTGAACAGTCAATTAACCATAGAAATCTTTCTGAAAGGCATCAATGAACAGAGAAGAGATGGTAGCTAAAGTGGTTGTCAAATGATTCATCAAAATTATGAACTTTTCTTGTGTGCATTAATCACTAATATAGGTACAAATCAGTCTGACATGAATATTTGTTAATCATCTAAGTAACATCAGCCTGATGGCAGTCCATAATGAACATACACAAGAACATCAAATCTCTTTGATGCAAAGACAACCAGACAGGTAGACATTAAAGATAAATGGATTTTTAAAATTTAAAAACTACTCCCTGAAAAGATCATAGTAAGTTGTTCATAACAAATTACATGCTCTAACCACCTGACCCAAGATCCATAATACGAAACTAGAATCAAAATGAGGAAGAAAAAGAGATTGTGATGTAATTCCATTATTCCTTGCATCATATATGGGAAGAGGTACACAAAAATGGGCAGTTAGTTAGAAATTTTTTTTCAAGTATTTATTGAGGATATGTAGGAACTAATTTTACGTACATGTATGATACATTATGTACTTTATTATATATTTTGTTATTAATTTAAATATAAATAAGCTGTAAAAATAAATGAAAAAGGGTTTTGAGTTCCTCCAAGATACAGGACTTACATGCGAAGGAAAAAAAAAAAAAAAAGGCCGTCTATTCAAGGTTGATCAAAGAGAGTCCAGTGAAAAAACATCAGGAAAACAACATTCTAGATTTAGGTCCATTGTTTTTGCGTCATTTGATAAAGAAATAACTATTACAAGTTCAACAGCAATTTAAACTTTCATTGAATTGTTTTTCTGATAAGTTTGAAAAGTTTCTATTCATAGTTAACATAAAAGGAATTGCTAAAAGGAACAAAAATTACATAGGCCTTCCAAGACAAGACAACAGACATAATTTATTAAAAACATCATCAAATTTAACAGACTTTTATTGGTTACTAATTTCAAGAACGAATAAGAGAATTATCCTTTCATTTGACGTTATACTTTCATGCTTGCTGTGAGAAGACCTATCAAATTACTTCATTAGATTTTACTGATAAAGATTCTCCGTAACTGGAACAATTCCACGAAAACAGAAATTGCTGAGAATAAGAAAAGTTACCTTATGTAATTGAAACGCCCCTCCACTCACTTCTATCGTGATGTCACTTGGGACGTCCCGGAATATCCTACAGAAAAAGATTAAGTTGCAAATTACTGATGGAAGAACATGCGCAGTTACTCCAAAGTATCACATACAAAGTTCAATGATAAGTCCTTTAAGATCAAACCGCACGTATTCCCTGATTGGTATCTCAAAAAACCCACGAGTACAGGTGCCAAATTCACTCTTAAGTGGATATCACCGGAGTGGTGACGACTGACGAGACGTAAAAAGGAATGGAAATATTGGAAGAGGAGCCATTAGATGTAAATGAAAGGGGAAAAAAAAAACATAGAATGCGCGAGCTATGCATATAAACATCACATACATGATAAGGAAATAATAAAAAGTGGTGCATGGAGAAACTAAGATGCAAAGCTCAGGCAACTACGACAGTATTGAGACGGCGTGGCGAACCAAAGAAATGAAACAAGTGGAGGGAAATTCAAAAACAGTAAACAGACCAATACAAGAACAAGAATATACTGAATAGGGAAAATGGCTGCAGATCAAATAAAATGACGAAACATAGGACGACTGTTGAATGTACTGCAAAAGTCATGAACAAAAGAACAAGAAACAAAAACAATGGATTTGAAAATAAAGACACCCGGTTGCATATACCAACCAAAAAAAGAAACTCCATGTCAATAACTTTCATCCCAAAATACAAACCATTCATTGTAACGCTGCCTCGAACACTTAGCCAAGAGTTGCTGTTGCTTGTCCATGGAAACCGACAGACAGAGAAAGAGTGAGTATTTGACAGTGGAGTTAATTTAGAGAAGTGAAAAGAGCGAAAGGAGCAAAGACAAGGATCCACTTGGAGAAGTAGTAGCTTTGCGTGAACTTCTTCTTTGGCCATTTTTGTCAAACAGTTGGTGCTCAAAAGAACACCATAGATTGCAATTGTCCAAAGCCGCTGGGCCTCCCTTTTGTGGGTCATGCTCCTTTTTGACATAGAGAATAAAGAAGCCATCTTGTTCCCTGCCTAGATCATATCTCTTTGTAATTATATTATACTCGTGTTTTGCTAATAGGTTCCAGCGGTGCTTTATAACTTTTGATTTCTAAACAAATAAAAAGTCGAAACAAAAAGAGGCAGAAAGGAGTTGCTTTTTGAACATTTTATTTTTATTTCTCACTTGAACTGTTGGTGAATACAATACATTAAGGTTTTAATATTATATTATCATCCATCAACCAAAAAGGAGATTTCGGTTTTCAAGGATATGTACCCTTATTACTGGAGTGGATAGTATTGTCTGGTTCATTATAACAGAAATCATTTTTTTAAATAATAATAATAATTTATTATTTAATAATATTAAAACCTTATAATTTATTATTATTATTATTATAAGTCTGAAGTCATGCGATAATTATTCAATATCACCCGGCAGTTAAAATGCAATTATTATTGGTTTGAGAGTAGGACCCGCACCTCTTGGATATTGTCTTCTTTAGTTACACCCTCTTGGGGCTGCGGGAGTTGAACTTGTGACTTCAGGATTTTGTTGGGTGCAAGATCCACGCTTCTCACCGCTGAGCTTGCACTCAACAAAACCCTAAGGTCACAGGTTCGACTCCCACAGCTCCAAGAGGGTGCCTTTTTAGTTTAGGTGAGACCCGCACCTCTGGGTATTGTCCCCTTTGACCGCCAAGCTCTCCTATTCATCTCCTTCCTTGGAGGGATTCGGGAATAAAACCTGTGACCTCAGGGTTTTGTTGGGTGCAATACTCACGCCTCTCACCACTGAGCTACGTAGCCCAGTGGTGAGAGACGTGGGTCTTACACCCAACAAAACCCTGAAATCCCAAGTTCAATTCCCGAATCCCTCCAAGGACGGAGATGAATAAGGGGGCCTGGTGGTCAAAGGGGACAATACCCAGAAGTGCGGGTCCCACCTAAATTAGCTCAGTGGTGAAAGGCATGAATCTTGCACCCAACAAAATCCTGAGGTCACATGTTCGACTCCTGCAACCCCAAAAAGGTGTGACCAAAAGGGACATTACCTAAGAGGTACGGGTCCCACTCCTAAATTAATTATATTTTTTATATACATTAAATAAATCAAAAGATTGGATATAGTCAATACTACAACATTTTTTAACTGATTTTAATAAATATAAAAATAGAAGAGGTGAGGATTGGGGTATCAAATCAATAATATGATTCGGATTAGAAAAGTGGACCAAAGTTCGTACGCATTTGGCCCTCGTGATTGGATTTGACATTGACTTGCCCCTTTAGTTCTCCGACATCACTTTACTCGTTATAGCTCTTTCTTCTTTTTGTTTTTACTTCCTATGAATATTGTATTCTCCTTGTCATATTAACAAACCGGATTTTCAGTCATAATTTATATATACAAACATTATTAAGTTTCTTTCTGCTCAAAAATGGAGACTAAAATCATATTGTGACTAAATAGATCTTAATTTTCGATAAATTAAAAATTATAAAAAATTTTCGTGATTATTCTGCTGCGCTCGGATCAGGTCCAGATCCGATTTTCCAACAAGCAATGCCAGATTGAAACATAATACGCTGATTTCAGTTTGGCATGGTTCGTATATTTTAAGGCTACATTAGCTGACTTATGTTTTGACCAACTCAATATCTATTAGATTTGTAGACCCCCCGTCCTCTACAAAGCCCAAATTCAAGGGAGTGATTAAAGAAAAGGGCAAATTAAACATCTTGACCAAATGAAATGACCTTCTGGGAGTGGGACTCAATTTGTACGGTTTGATTATTAAATAATATAATATAATATAACAAGCTTATTTGTAAACCATTTTTCTTAAATTTTATTAAGTCGATTTTAATAAAACTTCCATTCTTAATGACTATTTAAACCAATACTTCCTTTTTAATCTCAAGGAATGTCATTCAATAAATTATATATCAATATTCACAGTTTTAAAACATTTAATTCTAAGTTAGTTCCTTTAAAAAAAAAAAAGAATAGGATCTTGAAAGAAAAAAGTTGAGTGTTTCACGTAATTTTCCGTAAAACTATGATATAATATCTTGATTTGAGATGCTTATAAAAATCAAATAAAACAAGTTCAACCTATAATAAAATCACTTTAATCACTACGTTAACTTTGAATGCTATAAAACTGTAATTATTTCTATTTTCCGTGAAATTTCAAACAGAGTTAAAAGTATATAACAGACTATTTTCTAATGTAAAAAAATTTAAAAATAATTTCGTAGTAGAACTTAGTTCGATAATACGGTATTCGCCAGAATGGTTGGAAAGCCTTTTCTTTGTAGCCTGGAAAGTTGAAAAGATAAAACGTAAAAAAGTTAAATAGTAAGGTGATAAAGGAGACTGAAACGGGACACTCAAAAGAGTTGATGATTAAACATGATGAGAGCTTACCAATATCACATCACACGCGGATAGTGGGTCATTATGAGGTCTAATGTTGGGTGGGATGAATGGGATCCACTTCTAATATGATTATAATGTTTTCAAATCATATGATATGATGTCTACCGCTACTCCCATACCATTTTCATTTACTGTGTTTTACATGGTCAATTAAGCACTCACGCGTGACCAACATGGTCAATTAGGCACAACCATGCACGGATTGCCGGATATAATCTTTGGATTCACCAATAAATATTGATATTGTCTAATAGAGTGCTGAAATATAAAATGAGAATTTGTTCCATATTGAAGAAAAAAAGGAAAGAAGACTAGTATATAAATTTAGTGGGCTACTCTACCTGTTACCAATTGATTTTAAGATGGAACCTCACTTAGACTTATATGTGGTTTAACTTTCCTTCTTGTGTGGGCCTATAGGTTCATTATAAATTCTAACATAGTATCAGAGCAGATTACTCTTATGTTAGTTGGTAACCCCTCGAAATGATAGATATGTCATGTGTTAGACCCATACGTGAGGGGATGTGTTGAAATATAAAATGAGAGTTTGTCACATATTGAAGAAAGAAATGAAAGAAGACTAGTATATAAATTTAGTGGGCTACTCTATTTATCATCAATTAATTTTAGAATGTAACCTTACTTAAACTTATACGTGCTCTAACTTTTCTTCTTATGTCAACCTATAGGTCTATTATAAACTTATAACATAGAGTACATATTAGGCATTATTTTATTGAAGACTTAGTTTGGAAATTCGCATTTTGTGGCGGTGCGCTTGGGTCAAAGTCCCGTCATCATGGGAATACATCACGCAACATGTCCTCATGATTTTATGGGATAGGACACCAAAAAAGAGAAGCATCCTATGTGAGTGCTCCAATCCTCTAATTTGCAGGTTTTATTTTATATTCTCTTTCATGGACAATAATAATAATAAATATTATTATTATTACTAATCACAATTTATTTGTCATGTAGCTTTGATTTGCTCGTTGAGGAAGAAAATATTAGTTAGTTCACGTTTAAGGGACAAGTTTGTTTGGCACGTGGAAGGGACAAATATTATCTATACTCCCACCTGGAATTACAGATTACCTTTTACCTTATCGGATTCAACAGGCCTGTCTTGGAGTTATGAATTTCTCAGGGTTAATAAGTCTGGGTAAGGCTTATTTTGCATACGTAGATTATATTAACTGTTAGCGAATTTTATCAATAATTAACTAACAACAAATTATATCAGTTGATTTGATTCGTAGATAATATCAATTAATTATTTAAAGATGTCTGTTAATATTAATTATTTAATATTAGTTGTTTATATATTAAATAACTTATTAGAGCGTGACTTTAAAAAGTA
>JANIHY010000009.1:26976195-26986412 GCA_027479065.1 Erythroxylum brevipes
ATTCTTTCAACTTATTTTAATTTATTTATTTCTAAATTGTAATTAAAACTATATATAAATTAAAATGAATATCTTAAACATTTTCATGTTATTAATTACTAAATATAAATGATTAAATATATCAACAATTAAACATATATCAATCACCACAACCGTTTGATTTATTTCTATTGTTATTATATGATTCATATTCATTGACCAAGTGTATATATAAACATTCATGAAGATGAAATACAACAACAATTCCTTTCATAAATCTTACGGTCTGAACACAATGAGTTAAGAAAACTTCCGGTTCTCTTGTCCAAAATTATAAGTCATCTATACCAATGCCAAGTGTTCCAGAGAAGCACAACTATACTATAATGGTATTCGTTTGATAGAGATAAAATAAGAACGGGATAAGCTTATAGGATAGATGAAGGAAAAATCACAGGCAGCAGCATACATAAAACATAGAGAACGAAAGAGGTTTCTTTATGTCACATTTTGGGTTCGTCACAATATTGACATCGACTCTGCGGCTAACTTCGCTTTGCGAGAAAGTAAACATGATGGGAGGTTCATGAGTAAGAAGCTCAAAGCAAAGATATATATTAAAAAGAGAGAAAGCTCAAAATGTACATAATTGCTATTTTGTGTTATGCGGGTCCAATAAGCATCCTATGCTTTTGTCATTCACCAAAATCAACACTCTTAATCGTATCGTAGTCGTTAAGCTTTATGGCATCCTTTAATTACTTCAGATTTATTGCAACTAAAAGCTCGACACATACCGATTGTACTAGGAGCTTTTAGAGTTAATTTTTTTCCAAGGTTAATTAGTTAAATGTCTGTTCATGATAGTTCCGATTCGTAGAAGCCCATGTCTGAAGTCACTGTTTTGCTTTGCAGCCTCAACCACAGTACGGACTCAGACATGAATTCGTAAGTTGTTGACTTGCTTTGCAACTGTCAAGAGTAAGAGTGAAGACAGGAGTCTCCTGATCCTATGTTTTTGTAGTTTTGCTTAGCTTTTTTTAGTCATCCAAATCTCACCTTCTTTTAGAAAATGAGTGATATCAATTATTTCTCATAAGAAAATAAGAAGATGCCTCAAGAGAAAAATTAAAGTACCTAGCTTGGGTTGGATTGCATAACAGAAAAGCACAATAACAACCACCATCATTCTCACCACGTTATAATCATCACTTCTTATCTATTTGCCACCCCACCACTGGAATACTTTCTAAAGGTCCCTTTAGATTTATACTGGTTTTAATCATGCATTCTTGCTAAACATAAAGTTGGAAACTTCCAACTTCCGACTTGTTCTTTATCTTGCATAAATATAGGAATTTCGAATTCTTCTGCTTGTTGGATTCCATCTGAGCCTAAAAGGGTCTGGTTCCATGGACCTCAGGTGCTTCTGGATTGGCTTCATTCTGCTATGTCGTCTTAGCGTAGGTGGTTTCTGCGACCAAGATGGTATGCTTTGGCCCTGGTCATTGACTGTTGCTCCTTACAGTTCAATTCTTTTAGTTGACAAAGTTCTGCATGTTTTCTGCTATTGACTGCCTTGGTTCATATTGTAATAAAGCTGGTCTGTGTTCGATGTCTCTCTTGTTTAGAAAAAGAAAAGGAACTTAATTTTTCTGTAGGCCTATTATTAGCTGCCTCAAATTTAATGGAATCAGAACTTTTCATGTACTGACAGGTCAAAGTGCAGATACCTTACCCTCATTTTTTTGGATGTTTCCGTTATACAGGTTTCTTGAGCTTGTCCTGTGGTGGAATTACTGATTATGTCGATTCAAACAGCATTTCGTGGGTCTCAGATGGTCCATATATAAGCATTGGCAACACCACTACCACTGATTACATTGAGGGCTCATCCTCGCCTGGTGTTCCAGTCCGCTTTTTCCCAGATACTCAGGATCGCAACTGTTACAGGCTACCATTAAACAACCAGTCTTCCTTGTTTCTAGTCAGAGCTCAGTTCGTGTATAAGAACTATGACAGGCTTCGGAAACCTCCTACATTCTTCGTTTCTCTCGGTACGTCGATGACTAGTACCATAAACCTTGCTATTAAAGATCCCTGGACGGAGGAGTTCGTGTGGCGACCGGTCAACAAGGACGCACTCTCATTCTGTTTACATGCTATTCCAAGAGGTGGATCTCCTGTTATCTCATCACTCGAAGTTAGGCCACTTCCTCCAGGAGCTTATCAGAGCGGAGTTGGAGATCTCCCAACTAACTTACTTAGGAAGCATTATCGCATCGATAGTGGTTCCACTAATGGATCCTTGAGGTAAGATCGTTTTTTATCCTATTCTTCATTCAGTGTTTTGCTATGTTTATGAAGTTTCCAACTGATTGGAGTTAAACAGGTACCCTTTGGACCCATATGATCGTATCTGGGATGCTGATCAGAACTATACACCATTTCATGTGTCAACTGGGTTTAATATCATGCTCAGCTTGAATATGTCAAGTATAAGTGAGATCCCTCCTGCTGCTGTTCTTCAAGATGCGAGGGTTTTGGCAAGAAGAGATGTCTTAACTTATAACCTTGCACTTGATACACTAGGGGACTACTACATTGTCCTGTATTTTGCCGGGATTCTCCCTGTGTCACCTTCTTTCGATGTCTTACTAAATGGAGATGTTATAGAGTCAAATTACACGGTAAAATTCTCTGAAGCCAGTGCTTTATATTTGACTCGCAAAGGAGTTCAGAGCTTAAATATCACCCTCAAAAGTATCAGCTTCAGTCCCCAGATAAATGGCATTGAGGTGTATGAGATTATAAACATTCCACCGGAGGCTTCTTCAACCACAGGTACACCAATTCCTTTGAGTTGGCCATCTAGAAAGTTCTCGCCATTTGATTAAATTGTTTCTGTTTGAAATTTGTGCAGTATCGGCACTTCAGGTTATTCAGGAATCGGCTGGTTTAGATCTTGGTTGGGAGGATGATCCATGCTCTCCAACACCATGGAACCATATTGGATGTGAAGGAAGCCTAGTTACATCAATGTGAGTAGCAAATACGTTTTCTTTTTGTGTTCTCTACTTCCCATGTCGGATATTAGTATTTATTTTGTTTATTTCTTACTTTCCCTTTTCAGGTGGCTTTCAGACATCAAATTAAGGTCCATCAGTCCAGCATTTGGTGACTTACTGGACCTTAAAACTCTGTAAGTTATTGACTTCACAATAGCGTTTTCATTGTTACTTAGCTGCTTTTGATTGTCATCCATTCGTCTTATGATTCAGGGATTTACATAACACATCACTAACTGGAGAGATAAGGAACCTGGGGAGCCTCCAACAACTTGAGAAGCTGTAGTGTATCCCTCTTGAACAATTTAAATGGCAAGTTTTCCTTCTATTAAAAAAGAAAAAGAGTAAGTGCGGTTTGATCTGATCAGTTGGCACTTTCAGGAATCTGAGTTTCAACAACCTAACATCCTTTGGAAGTGAATTGGTGAACTTGGCTAACCTTCAAATCTTGTAAGTAAATATTTCTCGTGTGAAATTGAAAAATTAAGGCTATGATAATTTTATGCTCTTTCGTACCTGTGTGGCGTGTCAGCCTTTAATGCCCCGAATAGGGATACCGTTTTTCTCATTCTGTTTATTCATCATGAAGGGATGTTCAGAGTAATAATTTGCAAGGAATAGTTCCTGATGGCTTGGGATACTTGGAGGATCTTCATTTCCTGTAAGTTAGCTCATAATATCGAAATCTACCAGTACTGAGCCAATCATTCTGCTTCTAACTTTTGAAACATCTTACCGGATGAGAAATATCTATTGCATTCTTAAGGAATCTGGAGAACAATAAATTACTGGGTTCTCTCCCTCAATCTCTTAACAAAGATGGTTTGGAAATAAGGTAAGATAATGACTCTTGTTTACTATTACTATTCATTTGCATATGCTCATTAATCAAAATTTATGCAGGACATCAGGGAACAAGTGTCTTTCCTTTGCTACAATGACGTGCAACGATGATTCGACCAGCACTTCCATTGAGACTCCTCAAGTCACTATCGTGCCTAGGAAGAAACCACATAAAGATAATCATACGTCAGTTATACTCGGTGCAGTTGGAGGAGCCCTCCTCATCCTTCTTGTTGTTTCTCTTTCAGTATTCGTTTACACAAAGAAAGGAAGAGATGAAGCTACTTATGCAGAAAGTAAGTGGAAATTCACATGTTATGATACAAAAGTTCATAATTAATTTTTGTTTGCATTCACCTTCGCTGCTCAGGATCTGCAATAGAAATGAGAAACTGGAATGCTGCAAGAATTTTCTCCTACAAGGAAGTCAAATCAGCCACAACCAACTTTAAGCAGGTGATCGGTCGTGGCAGTTTTGGTTCTGTTTACCTTGGAAAGCTTTCAGATGGCAAGTTGGTAGCCGTGAAAGTGCGGTTTGATAGAACTCAACTTGGAGCTGATTCTTTCATTAATGAGGTCATCATCTTGATTCTTTTTTTTGGCAGTATTCCATTTCATGCTGTTTATGTAGCACGGACACAGCAAAATAGAGCCGAGTCCATGTGTCGGACACATGTTCGTGTCGAACACCCACTGACACGCGGTGGACACATGTTCAACACATATCCGTACGTTTCGGAATTAAAAAAAAATTCGGTTCTGACACAGCTCGGACACGTCTGGAGACCGCTTGGACACGACTTAATGAAATATATGCTCCATAGAATATATGATCTATGTTTTTTTAGAGTTGCCTATAAAATACCAAATATATATGAACTATCAAGATGTTAAAGTCTTAAAACACATCAATCAATATATATATCATATTATGAATTCTAAATATATATATATATGTCGTGTCTGTGTCCACAAAATTTTAAAAATTGGTGTGTCCTTATGCTCGTGTCCATGTCGTGTCACGTGTCCATGTCCGTGTCCGTGTCTGTGCTTCTTAGCACGCTGCAAATATGGACTCGTTAAACTTGACTACTCCGATGCCTAATATAGTCTGTCAGATAAGAGCTGACAGATATCACCGAGCGAATGTTGTTGAACTTTCTCTACTGTATTCACAGTTAGCTGAACTTTGAATGTGGTTTGCTGTTAGGTACATATCCTATCACAAATTCGTCACCAGAATCTTGTATGCCTGGAAGGATTTTGCTACGAATCAAAGCAGCAGATACTGGTGTATGAGTATCTGCCTGGTGGATCGCTGGCTGATCACCTTTATGGTATTATGTAAATCCTATATACATACATATTTAAATGTTTTATAATTAAAATTCCCTTCTATTGTCTTCTTCTAGGTCCTCACAGTCAAAAAGTTTCTTTAAGCTGGGTTCGTAGACTGAAAATTGCTGTTGATGCTGCAAAAGGTACGATATCTATTGCATATCCTTCAACTACAAGGTAAGAATTACGAGCATGTATTGAAATCCGTCCACTTTCAGCTAGTGTATTGTCCAACATTAGCCTTTATGGACAAAAATGTTTACTAAAGTAGGTCCCAAGAGAAGTATTAGTTTGTTTCTCTATTCCCTGTGAGGTTTTGTTACTAAATCGTTACAACATCACTAACGCTATTCTAGGACTGGATTACTTGCACAATGGGAGTGATCCTCGAATCATACACCGTGATGTCAAGTGTAGCAACATATTATTGGACAAGGAGATGAACGCCAAGGTCTGTGACTTTGGCCTTTCCAAGCAAGTTGTGCATGCGGATGCAAGCCACGTTACAACAGTTGTAAAGGGCACTGCAGGTTACCTTGACCCTGAGTAAGTCATTCATATCCTTAACATACAACATTTGATTCTTGATCAAAAAAATTCTTACTATATCATGCTATATATGCAGGTACTATTCTACTCAGCAGCTCACAGAGAGAAGTGATGTCTATAGCTTTGGTGTTGTTCTCCTGGAGTTAATATGCGGAAGAGAACCCCTGCGGCACACCGGAAGTCCAGACTCCTTCAATTTGGTGCTATGGGTAATTCCAAGCTTTCCTTCATATCTAGAACCTAATTTATAGAATTTACATACCCAGTTGCTTCCTTATTTAGTATAGTGGGTTGAAACTTGAGCGGTCTACATTTTTGACACTTCTGTTGGCTAGAAGTTAATATTTTATGATATAATGATGAGCTTGTGTTCCGATTGTGAACTACAGGCCAAGCCCTACTTGCAGGCAGGTGCATTTGAGATAGTGGACGAGAGCTTGAAGGGAACATTTGATGTGGCAAGCATGAAAAGGGCAGCTACAGTTGCTGTAAGGTCTGTAGAGAGAGATGCCTTACAGAGGCCAACAATAGCAGAGGTTGTGGCAGAGCTAAAAGAAGCATACAGCATTCAGCTTTCATACCTGGCATCTTGTGACATGTAAAAAGGATCTAGGGCTTTAAACAAACCAAAAAACACAAAGTTTTCTCATATGCTTATAACAGAGTGATGTTTTGAACAAGCAATTTATCTATCAGAAGGCCTATTTATCTGTGCCGTAGACAGCCAAGAATGTATTTATAGGTGTACCTCGTAGCTATTTAATCAAAGGCTTAAACAAAATTTATTTCCACTTAAAGAAGCTGCACGGTGAATTAATACTTAGGTAACAAGTTCTCAGAAGCTGAAAGTGCATCAAATTTGCAAATTGAAGGTCAAACCAGAATTGTTAGATTGGAGTCAGTTACAAAATTTGGTCTTTATTATAACAAAATAAACTTGCTTTTGCTTTACCTTCTCATCAGATAGGTAAGTGCTAGGTGTCGCTAGGTTGACACTGGCCAGAAATGTTGCATTTGGCGTCATGCTAGAAAAACACTGGAAGATTGTTAAAGGTCTTAACAAACATGTACAAGAAGTTGTCAGAGATCAACAAGGTATTTCTGATGCGTAGGTTGTTTAATCTTGAGATGATTGATGGTAGTAATGTTGTTGATCCTATTAATGAATTTAATGTGATTATCGGTTAACTAAGTTCTATCAATATTAATATTAATTTCGACGATGAAATTTAAGTGTTAATTTTTGTCTTCTTTACCCAACACTTGGGATACTTTTGTTTTTGTAACTAGTACTTCCCATGGTAAAGGAAAATTAAAGCTAGTTAATGTTTGAGATACAATTCTCAGTGGGAGTATTTACAGAAGGGAATTAGGAGGATCCTTTGAGAATGCCTTATGCCCTAAAGGAAGGGGAATGAATAAGTAGCACGTTCAAAATAAACATGACAGATTAAAATCTAAAGATAAGGAGAAGTCAAAAGGTTGAAGTAATTCTCTGCTACAATTATGGTGATAAGGGTTATCTCAAGAGGGATTGTCTAAAGCTAAAGAAGAAAAAAAAATCAGTGAAAGGAGGAAAATGATTATATGAATTTAGCTAAGGAAATCGAGGACACTTCGGCTCTAAGCATTGATAGCCCATTGACTATTGGGTTCTAGACTTTGGAGCTTTGTTTCATTCTTCTCCATGTATGCATAAGCTGTTCCAAAAGTTTAAACCTAAAAAATTCAAGAAGTTTTAACTTATTGATGATAAGCTACTAGAAATTATAGGGAAGGGCGATGTGTTAATTAAGACTTCTAGTAAGGATGAGTGGGAGCTATAAGATTTTAAGTATATTCTAGACCTACAGAAAAATTTGATCTTAATGGGTAAGTTCGATAATATCGAGTGTAATGGTAAGTTGGATAATATTAAGTGTAGGATAACATTCAAAAAGGGATCCAAGAAGTTCAATACAAGCGTTAGGGTTGTAACATAGGGATAAAGACAAGAATATCATACATTCTATAATGTAGTCATCGTAGCTAATTTTGATAGTTCAAGGTTATGGCATGATAACTTAGGCATATAAGCAAGAAAGGATGAAGATTATAGCATTGACAAAGTTTCTTTTGGGTTTAAAATCAGTTAATATGGATTCTTTTAAGAGCTATGTATGAGGAAAGAAAAATAAAATCAATTGCTTAAAGGTGGGAAAAAGTTCGAAGGCAGAGAAGTTGGAGATATTACATACAGATGAATGGGGACCTTTAACTATTACATCTTTTAGAGGCTCGATATAGCATGTCACTTTTATTGATGACCATAACAGAAAGGTATGGGTTTATTTTATGAAAATTAAATCTGATGTATTTTCCTTTTTTTAGATGTAGAAGGCTGAGGTTGAGAATCTAACTGGGAAGAAGATCACATGCTTAAGGTCTGATAATGGAGGGGAATATGATAAGACAGAATTCAAGAAGATTTATGCTAATAGGAAATTAGATTAGCCAGAACAACTCTTGGTAAAGCTAGCGAAGAGTGTGCGGGTTTATGGGAGGTTACTAAAAATGTTTTGGCATATGCAGTTCATACAGTAGCATACTTAATAAACAAAGGGTCATTGGCTTCTTTGAGTTTCAAGGTTGTAAAAGAGTTGTGGATGAGAAAAGAGGTAATCTTTCACATATGATAACTTTTGGCTATGTGGACTCTTATAAGCGAGATAAACTTAATCCTAAGGCTATGAAATATTTTTTTCATTGGATATGATTCTAATGAGTTTGGGTATTGATTTTGTAACATTGTGATGTGACTTTCATTGAAAGTGTCCTATACAAAGATAGAAACAATGTAGTGAGAGAAAAGTCTTAAAGGTTGGTCATGTGAGCAAGGCTGTATATGGCGGATATATCGACAGACACTGAGATCAACACGGCACTAATCGATACTTGATGTTACCTCCTAGCCCCGCAAGTCAGATTAGGCTTAAAAGACTTAAGACCACGTTAAATTCTTTCATAGCTCGTGTGGATGATGATAGACTCTGAGAGAATCAAGATCCTCGCTCACAGCTTCAGTTTGTCAACTTGAGCCAAGTTTTAGGCCAGAATAGCACTTGATGGGTGCATATGCTAGGTGCGCACGCCAGCACCCAGCAGGCCCAGGCGTGCAAGCCAACGCTTGGCCTCTTTTTCTTTGGGTTGTTTTCTTTACTATTTTTAGGACGATTTAGATAGTGTTATTTTACCTATTTAAGCTAAGGACTTTGGCCCAATTTCGAGTTATTTTGGCAACTATAAATAGTTGCATTGACATTAGTTTTAGGGTAACACACTTTGATAATTTGAGAGCTTTGCGAGAAGTTTTCTTCAAGTTCTTGTTTTTCTACGATAACTCAACTTATCAATTAATCTCAATTGTAGCGTATTGTTTTGGTTCAATTTGTTTGGTTTATTGCTTGGTCTAGGTTGCTTGGACAATAATGATCCTTGAGGTCTAAAAAAGTATCAAAAACCTGGCATATCTAATATGTTTAAAGGCTGCTGAATTGTATCAAGATTAATCTCCTTCTATGTGCACGTCATCTTTGGTATTAGAGTGTTAGGTTTTTGGAGGAGATTCCATTCTACTCCAATAAATGGAAGAGCAGTCGATTTCACCACCAATTCATCGATCTTCAACCCTAAAACAAGGTGTAAAGTTTTTGATTAAGGTTCACCCTTGACGACTTGAATTGCGTCTTGAATTACGATATATTTAGAAAAAATAAAGAAGAATTTGCAAAACTGAAGTATTACTACCAAGTTCAAGAATTGCACTGTAACATCCCATCACCGATGGGAAGGTTATTTTGGTAAATCGGGACGGGTTAATAGGTTCTAGTGCATATTATTGATTGAGCATTCATTTGGGCTCTAATTATAGATGAATGAGTTATTTTGCACATGCATTTATAGGTACATGCATTTCTGACATTTCCGGCAATTTTATTGTGATTATGATATGATTTATTGGGAATTTTGGAATAATTGGGTTTAAATAGTTGAATTAGAACTACTTTGGAGTGATCGTCAGCTGATAGTGAACCTTAGAAAATATTTCTGGAAATTTTGGGAGTAGATATCCAAACCAGAAAGTATATGAGTAACGGACTGATCGACTTTATAGTATTGGCAAAAATGTCCAAAGTTAATGGGAAAAATAGATACTTGATTTTAGGAATAGAAATGTGGAACCATTGGAATTTGAGGAATTAGACTAGAATTTGTTTTGAAAAGAGAAAGAGTTTTTATGTAACATCCCATCACTGATGGGAGGGTAAAGTGGTAATTTGGAATGGGTTACAAGTGTGTAAATGTAGCTCGGCATGGTCATGCTTAATATGGCCTCCATATCTGCGTAAATTGAAATTTTTGTAAATGCACATGATTGTACATGCATTCATGACATTTTCC
>JANIHY010000009.1:27158552-27185207 GCA_027479065.1 Erythroxylum brevipes
TGAGTTCCCAGTCTTAGAATGGAAGACTAATTCTCCGGATGAACTACTACCAGGAACAAATCTACCTAAAACATAATCAGTTAAGAAATGTTGAAACCGTGATATTAACAAACCATATAAGTAACGAAAATGGTATATTAATGCATACGTGATTTTGTCGACGAGGTTTGCGGAATAGTAGAGGAGTTGACAATACCCGATTTTCCTATTCCATTATAAGCTGTCGTGACATTGCCGTCACCTTTATCGGCATACATGTCCTCTTCGAGTTTAAAGGAAGCTTATACATGCAAGATTGACAATGAAATGAGCATATGTTTGATAACTTTAAGAAATATTACTAGATGTTCATAACACGGAAAGAGTCGACATGCAGATTATACTAAAAACCTTCAAGTAACAGATCGCCCATAGATGGCAAACGATTGGTACTGTATGATGGAGCGAGATGTTCTGTAGTTTTGATTCCATAGATTGGGACAATTTTGTCACATTCCTCCCAACGGAAAGAATTTTTGCCATCCGGAACCAATCGCCATGTCGACATTCCTTTCCAAAGAAATTCAATGAAAAACTAAACATAATATAATTACATGAAAATAATGTTACTATTTGTGATTAAAATATGCAATTACAAACACAAGTCATTCGTTATCAAAACTTAACGGTAAATTACAATCATCTTCTTTTTCAGAATGATAAGAATCGAATTTTAATTAAGCCTGTACCCCTCCTGATTCAAAGGTTTTGGTCAGCCTTGGAAGCAAGTTAGCATTCTCTTGCAAAGGAGTTGAATTGGCTCCACTGATTTAGTCTTTGGCAAATATTATTATATCAGTAGCAGGGTTGCAGGGGTTAAATCTGGAATCCAGCACCTTGGAGTTGGAAATGCAAATGTGACCGCCTACTTACTTTTTCCTTTTTCATGTAGACTATCATTTTGTGAGCTATGAAAAGTGCCAGAAAAGTAATTGAATCGCTTACTTTTAACCTTACCTTAGATTATTTTCTTATAAAAGGAAAAAAGAATTACAAATGACGATCTTTGTGACACCATATCAAAATGGATTTCAAGTTCTTCTTTATACTTTTTAATAATCATTTTGGCACATTTCTAATAAAAAAATGCATTTTCGTTAAAAATATTAGACAATTTGTTTTCAAAGAAAAGGTGATGTAATGTACCAGAGACGATAATATTAGAATGTAAAACATGGAAAAGACCCTAAATAAAACCAAATTTAGATTGACCTGACTTGAACGCATAATAAAATATTGTAAGTACGCAGTGGTATCGTGTGGGAGCTTCAGCTACCTACACTAATTCAAATTGATTTAAGAAAAACGCCTATGTATGCGTAGCGTGAACACAATGGTGCACCTAATATCCTCCGTCCACGCCGTTAACCAAACGACAGTTCCAAAGATAACCATCATCCATAACGACAACCAACAGCCTTTCGCTTCGCCTTTCCCCAGCTGTGGGCGTCCTGTCCTGTGACCCTGTCTTTCATTATTATTATTATTTAACAGACGACACCGGAGGCATAACATGACATAACGGAGGCTCTGACATAAAGCATAAAGTGGCGTAAAAATACGTTCGTAGACTGAAAGCAATTTCACTTCTAGAGAATTAAAGTGATAGAGCCAGAGGCTCTCCATCGCATCGCATCTTCTCTCCTCTCCTCTGGCACGTGTGCGTATTTATATCTACGAATCCACCAGTTACTGCGAATTCATGAATCGTGTGAATGCAGTTTAGTGCAAGGTATTGATTGTGTTTCTGCATTTCATTTCTTTATAACGCCATTCTAAAGGTTTTGGTTGTTGAATCTTCCAGATCCCATTGATCTTCTTCTAGCTCTGACTTTTCGCTGTCCTACGATTTTTCTCACTTCTTCTTTTGTTTTTGTTTTTCAGATTTTGTGTGAATTCCAGTTGTATCAAAGATGCCAGGTTAGCAACTATAGAATCGAGATTGAGCTAGGGAGTGATGGTGAATTGTATTGCAATGAGATGTAATGCGGTTGCTTTTTGCTTTGCAGAGGAGGTAGTTTCGGTTTATGAGAGTGAGAGGTCTAGAGGATTGGATCTGGAGCCCTCCGAAGACGAGAAGCGGAGAAGGAGAGTCAGATCTCTGAAGAAGAAGGCAATGACCGCATCCACCAAACTCACGCACAGTCTTAGGAAGCGTGGAAGGAGAGTCGCCGATTGTCGGTACGCCGGGATTTCCGTCAATGATATTCGGGACGCAGAGGAGGAAGAGGCTGTAAATGCATTTCGTCAAGCACTGGTTGTCAAAGATCTGCTTCCTCCTCGCCTCGACGATTACCACACTCTTTTGAGGTAATTCAATGATTTGATTTGATGCTTTGAACTTATACTAAACTCGAAGTTTAGACCGTTTGGCATCTTTGAGAATGGTGTATTTCGTGATTCTTATTATTGCAGTGAATTTTATAGTCGAGATTATTGTGGAATTAATATAACTATTCAGCTGTGTGCAGATCCAGATGTAAAAGGACCAAAGAACAAAACTAAGTTATGCTATTCAATTATGGAATGATAGAGTAAATGCATACTTCTACGGTGCAAGTGAACTAAAGTGATCACTGTGCTTGAATGCTTACAATTTATAGTACTTATATTGGTAGTATTTATATTCATTAGCTTTCTTTTCTCACTCGTTTTGGCTGAAGAGTTGCTATTTCTTAAGAGGCTTTATGTTTAGGAAGCAATTGTCATCTTCTACTTACATTGTTTCTTCCATAACCTAATAGGAATATGATCCACTAATTTGTAGGCTCGTGATTTCAGGTTTCTAAAAGCAAGGAAATTTGACCTTGATAAAACTGTACAGATGTGGTCGGGTATGATCAATTGGAGGAAAGAAAATGGAGTAGATAATATTATACAGGTAACATGCAATTATTTGATCTTTGCAAAATTTTCAGCATATCAGCATCATCACTTCTTTTTTCACTTTAATTTCCAAATGATCTAACAGATTCATTAACATTGCATTGCAAGTTTAGGATTTTGTATATGATGAATATGAAGAAGTCCAGCGGTATTATCCCCATGGTTATCATGGAGTAGACAAGGAAGGCCGACCCGTTTATATTGAAAGACTTGGAAAAATTGAACCTAGCAAGCTAATGAGTGTAACAACTGTCGACCGGTTCTTAAAATATCATGTTCAAGGGTTTGAGAAGACTTTTGCTGAGAAATTTCCTGCATGTTCTATTGCAGCCAGGAGGCACATAGATTCTACTGTAACCATATTGGATGTGCAAGGCCTGGTAATTTCAGAGCCCAGTGCCTTACAGTAATTGATATCACTGATACGTGGGTCACTTATGTTTATTAACCATACAGAATTTTGTGAGCTTTGGCAAGGTTGCACATGACCTGGTTATGCGCATGCAGAAAATTGATGGTGACAATTATCCTGAGGTGGTAATCATTAAATAACAAGATCATTTAAGTCACTTGTGAATTTGCTTGTGATTGTCTCTGACATTAGCTAGTTTTCAACAGACACTACATCAGATGTTTATCGTTAATGCCGGTAGTGGATTCAAATTTCTGTGGAACACTGCAAAAAGCTTTCTTGACCCAAAAACTACTTCAAAAATAAATGTATGAGATGTTGCGACTCTGTCCCTAAATTTACTTGTGTGAGTTTTTTTTTTTTTTTCTGAACAAAATCATTCTGGTGCCCCAGGTTTTAGGCAATAAATTCCAGAATAAGTTGTTGGAGATCATTGACTCGAGGTTTGATCTATTTCATTTATGTTAATATGATATCTTACATCTCATTATGGATGAAATTCTTCCCCAACTTCTGTGAAACTTGTGTTGGTATTTTAAACAGCCAATTGCCACACTTTCTTGGTGGAAACTGTTTATGCCCAAATGAAGGGAGTTGTCTTAGATCTGACAAGGGGCCATGGAATGATCAAGAAATAATGAAAGTATGATCCTAGTTAGTATCAAGCAACGTTACCCAATTGAATTGGTGTATTGATTGTTAGTTTAGACTGGTGTTTGCAAATTCTATTGATAAAACTTCTGCATATGCTTACAGCGTTTCTGACTTAAAAGCAAATATATATTCTACTTGCAGCTTGTTTACGCTGGAGAAGCAATTTACTTGAGAAAAATTAAGAGTTCTGATGATGATGATGATGTAGAAATCAAATTGTTTGCCTCTAAGGTTGGTGGCAGAAGAATCAACCCTGTAAATTTTGTATCTTGTACATATCAATATGCATATGATGTTACTGCAGGTTTCAAGAAGTGAAATATCTGCTGAAGATCCAGGCTCAGGTACAAGGCTAAACACTATGGGCTTCACTCAAGAAATGCCAATGTTTGAGGAAGTGAGTATTTGGCTTTCTTTCTGCTTCCTTTTCTGTAAGCATATATAGGATTGTGTTATAGTAAATATCCTATGAAAGCCAGCCATCCTATATCCCCTCAAGTAGATCTTTTAATGTTTTACTTAAAGCCAGTTACTTGTGATGTAACTTTCTTAATGTTTGTTGACAGTTGTAAATGTGGGAAGAGAATGGAGAGCCAAAAGAAGATAGCACAAGTGAAAATGAATGCATCACTCTGTTGAATCATATTTCGTTCATATGATTTTGAAACCTTTTCTTTCATGAAGAAGTTTCATTTCTCTCATTTGTTAATTATGTTAGTACAGAAGCCACAAAAGCTGAGGCGAAACTATTTTCTAAAGTATTTGTGTCGATGATTGAAAATTTACCATGCATAATGTTGGCTTCTGCATACTAATTTTTCTATGTTAAGTGATTTGTATTCAGAAGGAATATAATCAAATTTCAGTTTGAACTATGATCACTGAATTACTGTAAGAAGTGCAGTGCATGATTTTGGAACATGTCACACTTGATGCATCATATAACTAATAGCTTACCATATACATCTGCACCAGGCAAGAACAGATGGTGGTGCCGATGTAAGCAGCTTGGTTGCGAATGATACTACCAGATCTGTAAATGAGACAGAACCAAGTATGTGACTCCACAATTTCTGTTCTTATTGAAACTTGGTTTAATGATTATCTTGTTGGTTTGCTATGCAGTTCATCAATTTTATTGTCTTTTATTGGATTTTTATGAATGTGATGATGATCCATGATGCTATTTTCAAGCCTCAAAACTAGATTGCGTCTTACAACTTCTAAATACATAGTTGATGGGCAAAGCATCCTTTAAGTCCTGATTAGGCATTGATACATGCTTTTTCTTTCTGTCTTGATCAGAATTCACTTCAATGATTTGGTACTTTTGACAGATGATTCACCCAGTGGTGTTGATGAGGAAGTGCACAGGAGAAAATTGATTCCCCATGCAACAAATTTTGTAGTCCATTTAATTATCAAATTATTTATGTGGATATGTCTATTGCTTCCAAGGATACGAAGAACATTCTCAGTGCGGCATACAGAAAGGCGAATAGTAACCCAGTCTACCCATCCATTGGCAGATTCAAATTGTCAAATGCAAGAGACTTCAGAGGAAATAAAAGAGGACCAGCTCCATCCATGCTGGCGGAGGCTGCAACAATTAGAAGCTACAGTAAATGAGCTGGTCAAAAAGCCCACAGATATTCCACCTGAGAAAGAGGGCATGCTTCTTGAGTCGTTGAGTCGAATTAAATCTATAGAATATGATCTGCAGAAGACAAAAAATGTAAGCTATCCTTCTTTTTAAGAAGACCGCTGCTTTAAACAAACCAGGGTGTATTTATAATTGTCATTGTTATTAACTGCTGAAACCTTCATTATTTTAGGCATTACTTGCAACTGCTTCAAAACAAGTGGAGCTTGCTGAGTCGCTCGAAAATCTGAAGTGGAACACCTTGGCGGTAAATCCTGGCTTTCTGACTTTTTGTCTTTGGTGTGTGGGCAAAAGACAAGTTTACTGTGTTACTTCGGATAAGCATAAGCTGCTATCCACCGATGCAGTAGTACACTTAAATAGTCTTGTTAGTTTACTTTGGCATCTATCATTTTTGTTTTAAAGCCGTTGATGCATCAATTAGTTGAGAGTAGTAGCCATGAATCTTACTATGATAGTCACCACTAAATATGTGATCAGCAGCAGACAATGACCAGGATTAGACTACAAACCAGAGTTTAGCAAGTGAAGAAGCCAAATAGGAGTAAAGATACAAATAAGCTAACAAGAGAGAGGGGACGGGGACTTGGAGATGCTTTTGTCAGAAATTTCCTACTTTGTGTAGTGTTGTATTCTGTAGAATATGCAGAAACAATAGACTGTTTGAGCTGCCAAGCATGTGCTCACGTAAATTGAAAATGCAGGGAGCAAGCTCTTGCTGGCCGAGGAATTGCATGACTGTTCCTCCCCAAAGTCAAAGATGAGCAAACGAAAGACAAGTGAGTGATGTTGATGATTGTGACCAGCGACTAGCATGTATATATTCATGGCATGGGGATGGGGGTCCATTAATTCTTAGCTACTCTCCCCTTCACATAACACAACCCATGGAGTTGACTTCAGTCAATTTCTTACATAGAAGATGATAGGTCCCAGTCAAAGCTGAAGTTTAATTGCTGTGAGTGACAGAATTCTCTTAGGGTAAGAATAAACCACAGGATTTGATAAGAAATGTCAGGCGACTTGTTATTCCACTTTCAACAACTTAAATACAATGAATGTAACAAGTGCTCAGTTTAAAAGGACTCAAACAACTATTTAGATAACAAATCACAATAAGTAGCAACTACTTGAATAACAAATCAGCAGTAAAAATAGTCACGTTATTTTGTTTGTTTGGACTTGTTCTTCCTTATGTACCATATCCCACTTGTCCCTTGCAATAATGCCTTCTCTAATTATATTTTGGATTTTTAGTGGGAATGCGATGAGATCTTCTTGGCCTAACAGAAGAGTTTGTGTACGCACGCGATTCTGTGTATGAACGTTTTTACTTGTACGCACGCGATTCTTTATATGAACATTTTGCCCTACACAGATACACTTACTATACATACCCACAATTGATTTGTGTACTTCTACAACTCTAAAACCTCATTCATGTCCTCACATGACACACACACACACACAGCCACAGACGTGCTTTAAAACCTAGGCACTCATTCATCTCTTCACATGACACACACACACCCACAGACGTGCTTTAAAACCTAGGCAATCTTTATTGTAATGAAAACTGATGCCATTATTTTGTACCTTTAAAGCACAAAACACTTGATGTAATGTACATATTCTGTACTATAGGCCTGCAAGTGTAAATTACTTTTTTGTAGAAACAAAAAAAAATTATTATTCTATACTCATTTTAACATAAAAACATCATTCACGAAACCCTAGACCCTAGCAGTTTCACAATGTCCACGCCATCCCCATTCAACTACGTGACCAAGCGACGGCTCCCGTCCAAACTATGCACCTTATCCAATCTTACCACCACTACTGCTACTCCGCTAACCGCCCCCAACTCAAGGCCACCCAATGGGAAGAGATTGCCGCCGCCATCCCCACTCGCTCCGCCACACAGTGCCGCAACAAGACGGAGAAGCTCCGTCGACGCCACCGCCAAGAGATAAGCCTTGTATCAACGGGAGGCGCGAGTTCGTGGCCCTTTTTTGACCTGATGGACTCGTTGGAACTCGGTCCCTTTCCAATCTCTGTTCCTCTTTTGACTATGTTTCCATCTACTACTAACACCTTCCACGACCTCCACGGTGCTAATTTGGAGGAGGAGGGTGAAGAAGATTTAAAAACCCATGGATACAAACCCAAGTCGCGGAGTATCAATTATATAATCAGGAAACCTGGCATTGTGAATAGGTTTGCGAGTGGTGAAAAGAGGAAGAGACTGGAGGAGAAGGACGATGGAGAGGTATTGTAGGAGGAAGAGGGCGGTGGAGGGATAGCGGTGGAGTGGCGTTTGGCTGCAGAGATGACGGCATTCTGGGAGAGAATGGCAGTGGTGGAGAGGAGGAAGATGGAAATGGTAAAGGAGACAGAGAGATGGAGATGAAGAGAATGAAGATGATAAGAGATTCCCAGAAAGTACAAGTTTTAAGTAACCAATCTCTTTTTGGGCTTAATCTAACTTGAGCGCCAGAAAGTGGCTTTCGATAATGGAATAGCTATCTATTTCGGGATGATATTGTTGTCCGTTGCTGGATTAATTGTGTTTTACTTTTATGTGCATACTTGCTGACTTCTTAACTTGGATGATAAGCAACTCTTGAGGATTTTCAGCTGGAAGTTTTGCTTTCTCTGGCAAAAATATCACAACGTACTCTGTTTCTTTTTGGGAATATGCACATCATTCATTCAATTCGACTGCTGCTCGTTCTGTTACATCATCTTGGTGTGTTGGGCCACTATGGCCTGGACTTCCGATTTTGATTTAGCATTTCTCGATTACAAGACACGTTTTTTTTAATTGCTTTCTGCTGTGTAAAACTTAAAGCCGTAACGGTAAGGGTAGTCTCGTATCATCTGGCAATCCGTTAACTTTCCTTTCTATAATAGACTTATTTTCAAAATTGCCTTGCTGAGTAGGCCAATAGACTTAATTGGTGTTTGTTTACCCCTGCTTGGACAAATCATTCACTTGAGCCAATACTCAGTGTCAAAGCATCTTCGGGCAAAAAATTAATGGGAATAATAAGAGGACGATCATTTGACGATGGCATTTCAATTAACTATAGCTTTTTAAAGTAGAGAAGCAAATTAGTGTAAAAGATCATAACGTAAACAGATGATTCCGTTAAACAGACCAACATAATGCTGAATCTGGCAACGCAACCAAAGATAAAAATGATATGAGGTGAATGCAATAAGAGACACGAGGACGACTTGTGAACCCTAGTGCTTTATAGCTTGTAAGACTAAAGAAAAGCAGTGCAAAACCTCAAAGGGTTACCTGTTCAATGAAATATAGCACATCACAACCAAGGGCGGTTTTAACAGTTACACATCAACTGTCTATTGTCTCTATAATCTCATCAGGGAAATGCCATGGTATCTTGTAGTATGACACGATCCACACCGTGATGGGTAAAGATGCTTAATGAAATAAATACACAAGTCTGTCTCGAGATACTAACTGTTTATAAACGTAACTGAGCTATGAATCTTACGAATACAGATTTGCTTTTCTCAACTTCTTTTCCCTTTCAATGAAATACAAGGCAGAATAAGACTTTAAAGCTTCAATTTGATCAATCAAATTTGCAAAAAACGATGCAAAGGACATTTACATACATCTGTTAAACACTTCAAATATATACAGAAGGATCAGCTATCAAGGCATGTCGCAAAATAAACATTACAATGATCAAATTGCAACCATGGCAGTAGCCTACTGCCTATGATGATGCTAATGATATCAGATGCACCCATTGGACATCACATATTCACAAAATTTCCAAGGCCTTTGCCCATAACAATGATCACTACTTAATTTGATGGTGTACAAATGCATAAGCACTAACCTAATGGGGGCATAAAGAAAAGGCCCCTCTGCACAGCCAGACACGCAAGCCGGGCAAAAGGTAGAGGAAAGTACAAGAAAAGGAGAGACGAGACCCTGTACAAATGTCTATATCTGTCCCCTTTCTTCCCAAACCTCTAGACCAGTGGTAATATACATGATTTCCCCAAATTAACAAAAAGTTTAAAGGAGGGAAAAGAGCCAGAACACTTTTCTTTGTACTTACGTAAACCTACAATCACAACTTTACTGCTTTGAATGCCGTTGTCGAATAACCAGCTTCATCTGCAAAAGATCCACCGCTTACGTTACAACTCATTATTGGGAAGCATAATCAAAATATAATGCAAACTAGGGAATTTTTCAGAAACGGGGATTCTCCTAACAGTTAGTGGAAACACATGGAAGTGTCCACCTGAATAGGGAATTTTCAGAGGAACTTTAAACCTTGAGAAAGGGAACAGGACAATACTGTTATAAGAAATGCATGATCACAAGAGAACATCATAACATTTGTAAAATGATTAAATATTAGGGCCAAAGGTTTCTAATGAGACAGATCAACCCATTCGTGTGCACGCAGCCTCACTCAGACTGATTAGTATTTGCAATAAACCTATTAAAGGGCAAAAAGGAGGCCAAGGCTACCAAGTATACCTGTACACTGCTCCTTACAAAGGCTTATATACCGAATCCAAGCATCATCGACGCTCCAGGGAATTCTCAATTCACAACAATTGTTTCATTCCAGCTGTGAATTGGAAGACCTCATATACATATTATTTCCTTGTGCTGATTGAGAATGTGATGTTTGCTGGGACTGCTGGTGTTGTGGCAGTGGCATGGGAGAACATTTTTGTTCTTGTGGTAATTGTTGCTCTTGCAACTGGAACACTTGTTGAGATGGTTGTGGCAGAGTTGTTGAATGGTTAGATGGCTGCTGCTGCTGTTGCCACTGTGCTGCAGCATTCTGTCCATGTTGCCCAAAACTTCCTGATGAATGCCTCTGGCCTAAACCTTGGCTGACAGATGGAACTGTCTCAATTCCAGATGAATTTGTCAGAGGTGGACTCCCAACAGAACCCACCTGGGATGCTAAATTTGGCAAACAAGAATCGTACAAGGGCTCTGATGCGTTCCACTGAGGAATGGCAATAGAAACTTGTGCAGAGCTAGCTGAATCATTGCATGACTGAGGCATTGGTAATGCTGTACTTGAGGCCATCTGCGAAATGCTGTGCAACGGCTCATGATCCATACAAATTTTATCAGTTTGAGGTTTTATTGGCAGATCAGAGTTAGCCTGATGATTTCGTTGAAGCATTCCCTGAAAGTTTGATTGGGCATGACTACTTTGCTTCTGATGAAGCATTGTTGATGACTGTTGCAGATGCTGGTGGTTGGAAGCCATCATCTGTGTGGGAACAGCTTGACCTGATCCGATAGCTGGAACCTGACTTTGAGTGCTATCAGAAGGAGAAGACATCTGATGGAGCTGCTTTGAGGACTGAGGAGGTGTTGAGCCAGAAAATACCTTTGGCTGTGGCTGGGAATTGTTTGAGGTTTGAGGTGGAATCAATGGTTTAGAAGGTTGAACTGGATTTAAGTTAGCCGAGTACAAGCTTTGACCCTGCATCAAATGCATCATGTCCTCTCCCTTTTCAGAACCTTGGTTTCCTGCTGGCAGAGAAAGGCCATTGGGATGAGGATGATCAATGGAGACATTCTGATTCGCCATCACGTTCCCTCTGCCCATCCCCTTTCCGATGTTGGCGTGCTGTGGTGATTGTGAATGCTGCCGTTGCTGAGGATGCTGCCGGCCTGGCTGTTGAAACTGTTGCTGCTGTGACTGCCGCTGCCGTTGCTTAGCTATCGGATTTGTCAATCCACCTACACCTGTTTGAGGATTTTTGCTGAGACCATGATGTGGCATTTTCTGCTGCTGTACTGATATTTGAGTCATTGGGGAAGATGGTGTCAAAGGAGGAAGTGATACAGGCTGCTGTGAAACGGGTGGTTGAATCTGCGAGTTATTTTGCATAGACGATGATCTGGGAAGTTGGGTGTTGGGCATCAAGGCACTAGAGTTAGCAAATTGTTGTTGCTGCTGCTGCTGCTGCTGCTGCAGTAGACGCTGCTGCATCTGCCTTTCTTTAGCTAAGTGGATTGCATATGCTTGCTGCCCTGATCCTGTACCATGATTTGGACCCTGAAGGTGAGGATGATGAGTGCCTGGTATATGAGATGGCTGTGGAGGTCCTTGATGCTGCTGTTGTGGATGGCCTGGATATGTCTGCACAGGTGAATTTGTCTGATTAGTAAAAGGAGAACTTAATCCATTATAAGCAGGAATCCCCTGAATGTTTCCCTGTGAGACCTGCATCTGAAGTTCTGGCACCATCATTGGCCTCTGATGCTCAGGATTATGGCCAGGCTATGAAGAAAATAAACACTTTTGCATATAGCACACATGAAGGGTGGGTGCACTTAAATTTGTCAGAAGGAAATTCAAATCAACTGAGGAACTGACTAGGATTTTGACGTCAATGCACATTCGCCTATAGCTAGACTTAAATCTGACATACAAGAGGGCAGAATAAAAGATTCTCAGCCACTTTCAAACAGTGAATTCTGTGGAAGTCGATCATGTTTAGATGTCAGTTGATACAACAAATCTATCACACTGACAATTCTTGCATGTTTTCTTCAACATGGGGCTGATGCTGAATAGTGAGATAGGATTAAACTTCAAAACAAGCAATTGTTGCGATGTTCTTACACTAGTCCACAAGTCTGAGGCAAACTAAAAAACTTGAGAAGGTACCCCGAAATCCAATACTTGAACTAACCTCAATCAAAAACAGTCCCCACAAAGAAGCACACATTTGCAGAAATGTATGTACACAGATGTATGCATTTCATGCAAAGTAAAGAAAGGAATTACTTACTCTCATTGTGTTAAAAGTTTCACGGGGTCTGATTGAATTCCCTTGACCAGAGGGATGTACATTTACAGCGCTTGACATCCCGACAATACCAGAGGAAAGCACACTTCCAGAGTTAAGCATGGGTGATGAGTGCATTCCTTGAAACCCTGGCCTTGACATGGGCATGCTTCTGTTCATCCCAGGCACTATGCCCATTCCAGTTCCACCCGGTAGCACACGAACCCCGCGATCGGTTCCAGACATGGTGCCAGAAACCGGCAAATTTGACTGTTGCAAGTTTCGACTGGCCAACATTTGGTTGTAATGTTGCAACCTCTGTTGCTCATCAACAGGTAAAGCTGGTCTTGCAACATTGTATCTCCCATCCCTGCATATGAATATGATAATCATCTCAGAATAATAATCAACAAATGTTAGCAACTAAGCCATAGAGCAACGTGCTACCTGCCAAGCGTATTGACTACACCAGATTGCATTGGTGAACTATTTCCAAGGATCATACCAGAAGATCCTTGCATAGGGGAATTCACACCTGAGGTAGGAAGCATTGATGACACCGCTGCTTGTTGTGGCATTGCTAAACCACTAGCTTGAGAAGCTTGATAACCCAGGGAAAGAACATCTGGGTTTGATGTATTTGCATCACATAGATCAAGGGGCCTTCAGTCAGCCAACAACAAACAGAATGTACAATAAATTTGCTTCCGTCAGAAAACCCAGTTTCAAGTAGGCAAAGAAGCCTTGAAACATAAATGTAGCAAGCTTATTAAGATGAATGGCAGTGATAAGCTGGATACAGGCTAAACCACAAATATGGATAAAATCAGAGAAACTTACGTTAGAACAACTCCACTCAAGTTTTTTGGGTAAGCTGAAAGAGCTGCAACATGAGAATTGTGCACTACTGCCAATTGCTTAGGATCCTGATTATCATTCTGCTGGAAATACAGAAATGAAAAAAGAAGAAAAGCTCATGATTAGAAAAGAATCTAGAAAGAGAGAAAGACTAGCTCAAAAGAGCAGTCTTAAGCATTTAATGCCTTAGCCTATAAAATTGTACGACTAATCGTCATCTTTATCTCTTGTCATGATTTGATACACGCCTTCACACCTCATCCATATGCGAAGCATGCCATTGAAATAAACAAGCTGAAAACAGTATTTCTCAACATGTAACTGAAAAAGAATAAAGAAAGCTTGTGGAGACGACGCATTATGTTCAAAAGATGACACTGAGTTATGTCTATATCCAAAGAAGTGACTAGAACATGTATTAATCAGGTAAAAAAACAGAAGCACCATCGACTTGTTCATCAGGTTCCAAAGGACCAACACATATCACATGTATCAATGCAAAATGATAAACATCAAAAACAAACCTGACTCCTATAATGTTGCTTCTTTCCAATCTTAATAATTTTTTCAAAATGGGACTTGAGCATATCCTCTTCCATAGGACCTTGCAACCGCTGAAACAACTGTCTAGCACTACCCTGAAAGTGACAGCAGTATTAAAAAAATGAATTAATGAAATTAGCCAAGTAGCAAAAGGTCCCACACAGATTAATACTATACATGTTAATGCTTCAAGGAAAGAAAAGGAAATAAGTGAAAGAAATGAAAAGAAAAAAGTGAAATAAATATCAAAATCTTGCCTTTGGAATGCCAGGCAAAGTTGAAGGATAAGACTGAGTCGATCCTGAATCTTCTGCACTATCAGCACCATCACCAGCACCTTTATCCATCAATATCTTGTGCCGTTCTTTGCATTCTTTGGGCTTGCGAAATATACACTGGAAGTATTGAAGAAGAAACAAAGTATAATTGGAACAAGCGCCATAACATGCTCCAACATATATGAGCAAAAGCCAAATAGCAGAGAGATGAAGTATTTAATAAAAAAATTGCAGCAGCAAAACTAAAGTTAAAAATATTTACAAGCTGGTATATTCATCATAATTAAGGCAAATACCACAGACATTGAAGCATACATTATTTACCTTAAATTGGAGGGTGCTGTTCATTGCATCGCTGACAAGTTCCCAGTTAGGGCCCATGTCATGTACGAGGACAACAAGTGCCTGAAGAAGCAAATTAGGAATTCAATTAGCGTAAATATCTTTCTACAACCAAATAGAGACAATTTTGGAAATGAAAAGCGATAGAATACCTGATCTTCAAAAAGTGACCATGGGCTTCCGGGACCTGGCTGCCCAGCGGATATCTGAACCGAAGATAAATGCTCAATTTCATGGAAAGAATATGAACAAAGGAAAAGCAGCAAGTTGAAAAGAAATGATAATCGCCAGAATTCAAAAGACTTACCTTCAGAGATTTAGTTTTTTTGTTGCCCCTGTCCCGGCCAATAATTTTCATGAACTTTGAGTTGGACATATTACTCATTTGTGAAGTTGCTGGAGAAGGGATAGATCCAGTCAATGGAGTCATGTTGTCAAAAGTATTTTCTAATGAATGCTTCATTATCTTTGTCTTCTTTGCAGAATATTGACCATGCAAACCTTGAACAAAAAATTGGAAGTGTCAAAGCAATCAAGGTGAAAGTTTGGCTTTTTAGAAGAGCCAAAAATAAGAATGATATTCATAAAATCTATGACAGCCCGGGTTTGGGAAGAAATCTCAGAACTCAAAAAACAGTAGGAAAGACAGGACCCAAAAATCTAGAGGAACAGTTTGGGGATATGTCTGACGTAGATTCAAAAAAGAAAATGAAAAATTGCAAATCTAAGTTCAGCCTCTTTGCAGTTCTTCAGTATGAATTCTTTAAGAGAACAGTAGGTTAATCAAATATTTAACTCTTTGAAAAGGTGAGGCATAAATTTTTTTTCAATTAGGCTCATCAATTGTCTCATGACCAAACAAACACATTAATCAGGACAAGGGATGCTGATAACCCCTCTCCATTGATAGAAGAGATAAGGTAGAATATGGAGGGTGAGATGGCCTCCAAGCTTGAATGATCTCTGAGGCCAGCAACATAAAAAATTGCTATTTGATTGAATAAGTAGAGGAGAAAAACAGTAATATGAAAAGAAGAAGGACTTTACCACTGATTCCATTAGACTCAAATTGATAGCCATCCAACCTCTTTTTCAAATTATCCCTCTGCAGTTAAGAAAAGCACCATCAGAATAGTAAAAACTGTTTCAGGAAAAGCTTATTTCATGCCAAGTTTGGCCAATAAGATGAGCAAGATAAGAAAAAACACAAAGCGGCCTTAGCTAGGTATTTAAATGTTTGATGTTGTGTAGCTAGAGAACATATAGAGCATTTTATCAGAGTATCGTTCCCTTGAGGTTAAAAGGGAATTGCCAGCTTTCTCAGCCTTGAAGAAAACTTTCACACAGGAAACACCCAAACTGCCGACAGCAATGCAAGTTTAAAGGAACTGCGAGGTCTTCCAATGATACCAATGTCAAGGAACCAACCAAAAATATAACTTTTACACAGATAAAAGCTTGAAATTACAGATGACTATTGAGTTATCGAATATTCAGTCATACAAAAGATAAGTTCACTTCCCAAACTGTAGCTACAGAATGTTTTACAGACACAAACTTGTCAACCTTTCTTAGATTTGCTTATCTTGTGGTTTTCCTTATCACAATTGTCGTTATTACTCACAAATTCCCTTCTTCTGTGACGAGGGTATCATCCAACAGCTTATGGCAGGTAATTATATGCAATTTAACCATACTGAAATAATGCAAACATAGACTTATTATAAAGACAGTAACAAGAAGTCCCAGATGAAGTTGCATCCAGCTCATTAGCTTTTCACCAGCCTGAACCTTACAGGGTAAGTAAAAGCAGAAAAAGAAACGGAAGATGCATTCACTCTCCATCCCACACACCCTATAAATTAGAAGTTTACGAGTGATTGTTCATGTGACACAAGCTCATTTAAGTGTTTTTGTGTGTGTTTGTGTGTGTGTGCGTGTGCGTGCTTGTATGTGTAATGTGCGTGATACCATACTTGAAGAATCTAAAGACACTGGCTGCACTTGTGACAATAAATCTTTATAGAAATGCTCAATACATGTAAATTGAAATACTAAATATACTTCTTACCAGGACAGGTAAACCCAGAAGAAAAAAATTTGTTAGTTGAAGAGCTTAAGAAGATGTTGACTTGAGTAGGAAACTTCACTAGAATTGGCAATAAAGACAACGATTCTTGAGAATTTCAATGAACATATGCAGGTCTTCAGAAGTTATTATAAAAAATAATTAGAATAATTGTAAATATTAAATTCCACATTTTAACAAGCTTGTCATATAAAGTCACCAAACCTAATCTTTTAAATAAGCAAAGAAAAGAAATTATTAACCTGTTCATTGTGAACAGCAGATTCCAGCTGCCAACCCTGCTCATAAGTGGAACCCTGTAAAAATGAATCAAGTATTTACACCGATATCCAGTTAACAACACAAAAGAATGTACCTTTACCAGGGTCAGTAAAATCCCAACAACAGTTCAAATTATAAAATTCTAATGTACCAGATTCTTTGCCTTTTTCTTCTTTTTCAGCTTCATTGATGTTTCTGCACAGTCATATAGAACTTGCTTTTCAAACTCTCCAACTGACTCAGCCTCCATGCTTTTCTGGATTTGTAATCCACCATGTAAAGTAGTTTGATCATCCTGAAAAGAACTAGTATCTCCACTTGATACATCTGTCTTGGCTGGAGTCTGTCCAACCACAGGAGTTCCAACACTGAAAGGACTTATAAACCTCTGCCTAGAAGCAGTGCGCATTCGTTTTGGCAGAACTGGACCAACAGGCATATTATTGCCTGGTCTTTTGCTCATTAAGAAACTTTGTTGACAACTAACTGAAGTATCTCCATAAGGTAATTCGGCCCCCACATCAACCGATCTTGAAGTGTATGACTTCATAAATCTTTTCCGTTTCTTCTGATCATGTTTAGTTGACTTGCTACCTTCAAAACCTCCATGCAAATAGTAAGCACTTGTCTCTCCTTCCTCTTCATCATATGTGTTCTCATGATATTCAAAATCTGAGTTTTAGAAATGAAATTGTGAAATCTATGGAAGAAGCAGAAAGGAATTTGAGGGGAAAAAATTGTTCAGCGTTACCTGCTGCACCATCATACATAGATGTATCAATTTCCTCTTGTATGCCATTAACAATTTTCTGGAAGAAGCGCATCCAGTTGCAAAAGTAAGAAAGATGAATATCGAAGAAAAAGTTACATTTTCCAACAGTTCCTCACAGCGGTTAACACTGATTACATTTTCACAAACTTAAAACTACAAACAGTTAACACTGATTATATTTTCACAAACTTAAGACGACAAGTTTATTTTTTGTCTTGCAGACAATTATGTAAAGCTCATCATGTCTGAGTGCACAATCGCAATGAAAGCCATTCCATAGTATGATTCATTTTTAATGGATTTCTGGAAGTTAGAGCTAATTAAATGAGTAAATGCATAAACTGAAGAAATCTTCATTCACCTGACGTTGGGCAAAATGAGATTCAATGGAGTTTCTGTAGGTCTCCATCGCACCTGAGGGTACCACATAGAAAAGGCTTTCCTGCCAAGCAAAAAGAAACAGAGGAAATCTTTGACATGTGTATATAAAGAGGTTGCCTTTGGTCAACTAAAAGGACAAAAGTAAACATCTAAAAGGTGTATGGAAAAATAGACACATACTTCTGTGAGCTGATCATCCCATGAAACTTCCATAATTCCCAAATCAGAGACTCTGTCAGGAGTTGTTGGGACTTCTGCTTGCAGAGGAGAAACTGGAGAGCCATTACATCTCAGAAACCTCACAGCATATTTCTGAATTGCAAATGCAGAGTTTCTACTTAGATTTTGTGTTGCCAAGTGTTTACACTTTTCCTGCATAAAAGATGGTTTAGAACATCAGTAAGTTGTACCAATATTAGCTTTAATCCCTGCCAGTTCCCACAGCTACATGAGTTACAAAACAAACAACTCGTTGAATCCCATCCGCTGATGTATGTAAAGAACAAATAATTTGAACATGCATGCGTATCTTCCATAAAGTGAATGAATTTCCTACGGAGTATAGAGATAACATCTGAATGAACTTTAGACATTAAGCTACTGAAAGAAATAATTATTTTGGCTAAATAAAACGTTTTAGTACTCTATATGGGATACATTAAGATTAGACAGATATAAGAAAAAGAAAAGCTCAAATGAAGTGCTAAACCAAGTAAATGAATAGCACCTGAGGGGTTTCTCCCATCTTGTCCCTGGAAAATTCCATCCCATCAAACCTCCCAGAATCATGTTTGCAATTCTTGGCATCAACACCCTGATCATCATTATCTAAAAGCAACTCAGCCAATTGCCAGAACTCCATGACAGATTTTGCTAGAATGTAAGCAATTTCTTTTCGCTTTGACTGCTGATTTTGTGCTCTCAATCGAGAAGTAAGAGCAATCCTCCGACATATTTGAGCAGCAGAAGTCATCTTCCAAAGACGCTCCTATAAGCACAAAGAAAATGGTTGTCCAAGGTGCGGACAAAACATATACAGGAAATTGGTCTGCTATCTTACGAAATAAAATAGTTTTCTTAAGGAAGATTCAGAGGGAGAAAAGTGACCGTCATCAAATTTAGAAATCATTTATGTATCAACAAAGTCACACCTGGGCAAAATCGTTTGCCAACCATGTCATTTCTTCAACAACAAAATCCCAATGACACCTCTTCCGCCCCTCCGTCAGTGTGGTACAAATTGATAACTCAGCAATCCTCTTATGCTTAGCCTGTTTGCCAGATAATGTTAACTGTTCAAAATTATGAAAAGGAAATGGATTTCCATTTATATTTCACAAGAAAAATCATAAATCAATAGTAATATGGCATAATAACCTCTATAATCCGTGCCTCTTCCAAAATAAAATCTTCATGAGCTCCGTTTACTGATTTTAATTTGCTAACAGAACAAGATAGAGGGTCAGGAGCGGGATAGGCTTTCTCTGACTGTTTAGACTCAGTTATTTCATGTTTTGAAGAATCCACTGTAATCTGAACTCCACCAGGACAATCTCTGCTGGGATCAGAATCATCACCCAACTCGTTGTCCACTTCTTTATCAGCTGCAGATATAGCGTGGATCTTTTGTTCCACCTCATCACTATTTGGGCATTTCACCTCATTTCTCAGGTCAGAAGTTCCCTGTACTTCTTCCTCAATTTTGGACAAAGAACCACAGTTAGAGTTGTTTTGATGTACAGAAACATTCTTGTCACTGACCGTATTGTCGGTCTCAACAGCCTTGGCCTCATTTTGTTCATTTTTTAATTTATCAATATCTAAATTTTGTGTTCTATCAAGTTCTGACATTTGTTGTGTGACTCCATTGGTATCACGAAATTTACGAGTTATACAGGAAACACTGTCACAATTCACATCCAGACCAATACTGTTTTGGGTGCAAGAAGACTCTGAATGTAAGCCTTTTACTCCAATTGCTGCAGTGCCATTCTGATCCACATTGCCATTTCTTTTTGAGTCACTGAACCCATTCAAATGAGCAGAACTGGTTTCATTCTCAGTTTTCCCCGTACCTTCAGATGGTAGAAATCCAGCAACACCGGCAATTACCTGTCCCTTTCCTTCAACAAAGAAACTTTCCCCAGGAATCATAGCTACAGGAGTTTTATGAGCATCAATTTTTGAATCTTCGTGGTGTTGCTTATTCATTGAATTGTTGGACTCTAAAGCATCTAATCTATCGTCAAGCAGCTTAATTTTAGGTAAGTCAACTTTGGTTTCCAAAGCTTGCACACCATCAAGCTCCTTGGACTGCTTTTTGAAATTCTCCATCTGAGGAATTATATCACCATTTGAAGTTGCAACCTTAGGGTCAGAAGAAGATGGAACATTTTGGTCCATTCGATTGTTTATTTCGGATTTCAATCCCTTTGATTCTCTCAAATCCGCACGGACTTGTAAGGATAATCCATGCCCACCAGTACTCTGAAAAACATCCTTGGAACTTAATCTACTTCCATCACGATTGGTCCTAGATCTGTTCCTCCTAGCATATGAATGAACAATAGCAGAATCTTCTGATTCCTTAATATTTGGAGTCCCATCCATTGGGGAAGATTGTTCTGATGGAGAAACATTATTCCTTCTACTAAAATGTTTCCTATCACGTTCAAGTAACTCATTATCACCGTTAAAATTATCAGCACTATTGGGCTCACATGATGCAGGGACCAATGGTCTACCACTGCTTTCAACAGAGTCTCCATGAGGTGAAGCAGTCAGCACAAAACTACCTTTAGCTTCACTGTATTTACACCATATAGAAAGGAAATAACAGGTGAATTTCAGAAGCATAGGTCAAACTACAATCCAATTAAACTCAGCAGCAAAGTGAATATACCTAGTTACAAATTGTTCTGCATGATGATCAGTGACTGATGTAGATTGGACACTAACTGAAGATGCATTCCCAATTTTGAAGTCTAAAGGGTTGCCACCCTGCAGGTAAGGAAAATTATAAAAGTTTTCACCATTAAATACTGTTGAAATTGAAATGGGGGAGTGACGTGCATACTTTCTCAAGAAATTCTAGCTCTCTTCTCCTTTCCTCCCGAACATCATATTCCTGTCTGTTTAAATAAAAAAAGAATCTTATTTATCAAGATTTAAAAATGATGCTACTTCCAATAATTTACAAGAGAGACAGAATTGCTGTGGAAGATGCACAAAAACAAGATGTCTACATTACCTAAGCTCTGCCTGAGCATTCTCAATTGCTGCACGACGTGGGGAGGTTTTAATACCAATACCAATGCCACCATCAACCACCCCTCCCATGGAATCAACCTCAGCATTTACTAGGAAAGGAGATCCTGAACCACATCCATGCATTCCTAGTCTGCTATCTACAAGCGTTTCCCTTCATGATTCAGAGAACTATCACATCAATCAAGCAGACATCAGAAAGAAAATCAATGAAATTGATATTTAAACAAAGGATGAAAAATCACAATCCATTTCAACCTTCAATCAACTGAAAAAAAACTTGCTTCATGAAAATAATACAAATCATTTTGTTTAAAACTTAAACAAGTTCAAAAACTATAACAAATAAATATGGACAAATTAGAGGTTCAAAGATATCACAAGATCAATGACACATCAAATCAACCTTTGAGTAAAATTTCAGGGCATGGGTACTAAAATATAAAAAAACCTAAAATCAATAACCAACATAAATATATGTCTTACATGCAGAAAAACAACATAAATTTAAAAGAACAGAAGAATCTCAGAGCACTATCCCAACCAACAACTTACCATGTCAAGGAAAATAACAGATCTGTAATTTCTCATCTATGCTTCAAGTTCATTATAAAGCCTTGTAATTAAAAATATATGAGGCATGTTTCAAGTTCATTACAAAGAAAGGAAAATTATCCATGGAAGGCAGCAAGTGTGCTGGACCACAGTATTACACAAAAAAAGTTAAGCAACTTAAATTCCACAAGATCATCAATGTAACAAAACTAAATAATCTGGTTTCCCAATTTAACAACCAACCAAGTGAATAGATCATATCCTATAACCCATTCTCTTGCACATCATACATCACGCAGTATAGTGGGGTGCCACTAGTCATCCCAAGCAGAATAATTTTTGTGAATGTTTGCGAAGCTGAGATACTGTGCTTACATTCATTGTGGTATACTAAAAAAACATATAACAAAATTGCATGCACAGCAATGTGATGAGCACTAAAGGTGCACGTCTGAACACTCCAAACAACAGTTGAGCTCAAACAGCTCAATTTTCCGGACAGGGGAATGCATCATCGGTAACACATGTCAGAATCCAAAGCAATGCTCACACATAATAATTAATGAATGCACAACATCCAATACATGCAGTCACACATTAAGAATGTTGGTCCATAAAAAAGAACGATACACACTCAAACGTCAATAAGTCCTTTCAAAGTCTCATGCAATCACTAGCTAAGGAAGAACTTCTAAACCCAATAGCTACCTAATCAAGGCACTAAAGGAGCATTCCATCCTGAAGCACCAAATCAAACCAAAAACAAAATTGAACACACGCTCATTGCAAGAAAGGAGTAAACCCTAAATTCCACTCCCACTCATATCACGCACGATTTGAATACATTCAACATTGCACACCAAAGGTCCCGCCCTACCTAAAATTCTAGAGTCGGAAATAGAACCCGAAATTCGAACAGTAGCCACCTGAATTGGGGAGCTAGGGGATAAAGCAGAGACAGAATAGGAAGGTCCAGTGAGGCGATTTCTCTCTCCTAGGGTTTTTGAAGGGTGAAAAAGGAAGTCAATCAAAAACGACGGAAATTAGCCCTAGAACACAACACCTCGCGGCAAATGTCAGGCATTAGAGAGCGTTAATTAGGTCTCTGTGTTTCAATCTCTCCCCCAGAAAGATTTCTCGCTCTGGTCCTTTTCGCGTGTTTTTAAAAAAATAATTCTTCGAAGAGAGAGAGACTTCTCTGGGCCTGGGTCTTCTTTTGCAGGAAGGGGCCTTTAAATAAAATAGACCGTTGAAGGTTATGGCTACATTCTGCTGTGTGAACAAAGTTGCTTGATCGATAGGCACTTTAGGATTACTAGCTGAGGTAAACTGCGCGATGTTAGTAATAATGTCCACTAAATTTAGTGGATTATAATATAAGGAAAGAGTAGGTATAGCTTCATCTTCATTTGAATAACGTCTTAAATATGTAACATCAAAAAATTGAGAGATTATAAATATATGTTAGTTAAGCTAAAATGCCCATTCCTATCTATGTTGCTTTCTTTGTTGTAGATTTTATCATAGATTCAAAAATATTAGTGAATACGTTGTTAAGTCAATATGACTTGACGTCTAAATAATTTTGATGAAAACCAAATAATAATAATAATAGAAAGTGACAAATCGTTTTGAGGAGACGGAAGCATAAGCAATCTAAGAGGGAAGCACAAACTAAGACGAAGCGGAAACAGTAATTTAAGACGGAAGTAGAAAGTAAGACGAAGTTAAAGTGAATGTAAGACGAAGCTGGAGTCAAAGTGAGACGAAGCGGAAGAAACTAAGACGACAGAAAGCGAGACGAAGCGGAAGCGAAAGTAAGATGAAGGAAACTAAGACGAAGAAAAGTAAGACGAAGCGTAAGTGAAACTAAGACGAAGCAGAACCTAAGATGAAGCGGAAACTAAGACGAAGACCCGACACTAACTGTTTGTTCAAAGATCAAGAAAGACGAAGAAAGAAGCAGTTATTACGAAGCAGTTATCAAGAAGGAGTTGAAGACGAAGGCGGAAGCAGGACTCTAAGACGGAAGCAGAAAGTAAGACGAAGCTGAAGTCAAAGTGAGACGAAACGGAAGAAACTAAGATGAAGCGGACGAAACTAAGATGAAGAACAGCTTCGTTTGGTTCAGCTTTCGTCTTAGTTTGCTTCCGCTTTCGTCTTACTTTTGCTTCGGCTTCTATCGTAGTTTGCTTCCTCTTTCGTCTTACTTTTGCCCTTCTACTTTCGTCTTTGTTTTGCTTCACCTTCTGGCTTAGTTTTGCTTCAGCTTCCGTCTTAGTTTGTTTCAAGTTTCGTCTTACTTTTTGTTCAGCTTTCGTCTTAGTTTGCTTCTGCTTCCGTCTTACTTTTGCTTCCGCTTCCATTTTCGTTATTATTATTAACTGTATTTATTTATGTCATTATTTATTTCCTATTATTATTATTATTATTATTATTATTATGAAACCGCCTTACCTTCAACTCGAGTTTTGGGTAGAACAGTGGTATCAAAGCTTCTAGGTAACCACAACATCTTATGTTCGAATCGCAGTGATAACCATCCTGCACTCACAAGGTATGTAGACATCTACTAACCAAGCGGATGCGTGGTGGGCTTATAAGATTTGATTTCGCCTTACCTTCAACTCGAGTTTTGGGTAAATTCTTATTATCATTTAATAATAATAATAATAATAATTACAAAGATAGATAGTCTCGTGATATTAATGTATTTATTTAGATTATTATGATTATATTCCTTATCATTATATAAATTTGTTTGCTTTAATTTATTTCTATTAATAATATAAAATTGATTCTTATTATTAATATGATTATTATCCTTATTATTATCATTATCATCATCATCATTATTATTATTATTAAATTATTTATTGATATTTAATTTATTATTATTATAATTTTGTTATTATTATTATTATTGTTACTATTATCATCATTATTTTTATTTTTATTATCATTATTATTTTTATTATTGTTATTGTTGTTGTTGTTGTTGTTGTTGTTATACACTCAATATTGTATATACCAGTTAAGCAGGCACAGTAAACAATTTGAGAAATGATAACGCTATTGTTTAGAAGCAATAGTTTTAGAAGGCAGTTAGGCACAAAAGTCACCACCTTATTGTAATTTAAAAATTTGGCATTCAGTATACTCAAGCAAGAAATTATATTAGCAGTGTAATTGTGACTAAGACGTTGATTATAACGAAGTTGTTCTTCATCTTAGTTTCGTCCGCTTCGTCTTAGTTTCTTCCGCTTCGTCTCACTTTGACTTCAACTTCGTCTTAGTTTGACTTCAGCTTCAGCTTACTTTCTGTTTCCGTCTTAAAGTCCTGCTTTCGATTCTGTAATCAGCATCACAATAGCTAATTACCCTTCGTCTTCAACTCCTTCTTGATAAGTGCTTCTTGATAACTGCTTCTTTCTTCGTCTTTCTTGATCTTTGAAGAAACAATTAGTGTCAGGTCTTCGTCTTATTTTCCACTTCGTCTTAGTTTCTGCTTCATCTTAGTTTCACTTAGGCTTCGTCTTACTTTTCTTCTTCTTAGTTTCCTTCGTCTTAGTTTCGATTCTGCTTTGTCTCACTTTTTGTCGTCTTAGTTTCTTCCGCTTCGTCTCATTTTGACTTCAGCTTCGTCTTACATTGACTTCAACTCCGTCTTACTTTCTACTTCCATCTTAGATTACTGCTTCCAGTTCGTCTTAGTTTCTGCTTCCCTCTTAGATTGCTTCTGCTTTCGTCTGCTCAAAACAGTTCGTTACTTTCTATTATTATTATTATTATATTTTTATCAAAATTATTTAGACGTGAAGTTATATTGACTTAACAACATATTCACTCATATTTCCGAATCTCTGATAAAATTTGCAACAAAGAAAGCAACATGGATAGGAATGGGCTATTTAGCTACTACTTTGGGTCAACATTTTCGGATTAATCTTAACCAACTAACATTTATGATCCCTAAATTTTTTGATGTCACATACATAAGATGTGATTCAAATGAAGATGAAGCTGCACCCAAAGATTGCGAAAGATTATAACTTTAGAAACATTGATGGTAAATTTTAACCATGGAAAGCTCGATACTTTTCCAAGTCAATCTCATCTGATAATATGAAAATCATAGGTTATGTAACGCAAAAACAATTCAAACAGAACAATTCAAATTGAAACTTGAAACTAGATCTAAAAAGTTATCTGCAACAAAGAAAGCAACATGGAAGATTGCGAAAGAGTAAAACTTTAGAAACATTGATGGTAAATTTTAACCATGGAAAGCTCGGTACTTTTTCAAGTCAATCTCATCTGATAATATGACAATCATAGGTTATGTAACCCAAAAACAATTCAAACAGAACAATTCAAATTGAAGCTTGAAACTAGATCTGAAAAATTAGATTAACTTCTATACCATCTGAAGTGATTCAAAACACACCAAAATATCCAAGTTTACGATGATATGAAGTAAAACGACAAAAGGTAAAGTAGTCATTATAGCTGCTTGGTCTACATGAAAAGTTCATCAAAATTTAGGTTTCTTCGTATTACAACGAGTATCTGCATCTGATTGTGTTGTGCATTCAATATTGCTGATTGGGTTATCTGATTGTAACGGTGAATTGTTTTCAGCATGGCTGAATCTTTTATCAATGCGTTGTCTAACTAATGAAGAAGATTTAGAAATATGTTCTGAAAATATAAGAGATCAAAGTATATTAGGCTGGTGATATGAGACAAGATTTGTAAAAAGAAAATGGTTGATAGAAAAATAATAAACAATCATGTTAAAGATGAAATAAAAATTAAGGAGGAATAAAAAAC